>DWON01001836.1:0-22781 GCA_018251015.1 Phocides pigmalion okeechobee
GTAGCCGGCAACCGCACCTCTCCAACCGAAACACAAGTAATGCTTTACGGCGGATTATGAGGGCAGCGGTGGTACCTTTCCCGTCAAAGTACACTTCTCCCACTATTCAATATTATATTTAACTGTTTTTTGATGGTTGCTCTATTAATTTTTGAAATGTTAAATGCATTAAAAACAGTGAAACTTAGTCTAATATTAAATTCTGGCTTATCAGACGGATGGCAGTTCGAGTGCCTGAAATACAACTCTCTATAAAGTTTATGATAAATAAAGTCGTCGTGAGGAAACCTACGTGCCCGAAAGCTCTTCATTCTTCATGCTCGATGATTGATGATGACGACGATTAAAAACAAGTACAAATCAGTCATACATACAGCACATAATGAGATTTGTTTCTAGGTTTCTTGACGGCCATGAGACAGGAAGTAACAAGAGCCCATAAAGGCTGGGCTCTCGATATGGTTGCCTTACACAATGATGTTACGAAATACATTTACGATGAAATCAAAGCTCCGCCACCAGTAAGTACAAGAAGTTAATTAATTATTATTTTCTTAATTGACCCGTTAGTAAGAGTAATTTTGACGTTTACTTACTTTGACACAATAATTGTAACTTTGTATGTGTTGATAATTAACTTGCTGTTATTTACTTGCTTCGTTGGGCAATTTATTAAATGTAATTTTAAATTTAAAAACAATAATTGATAAGTAAATAATGTGAATTTTTTATTTGTAACTATGATCTATTTCAATATGTAGCCTATCATTTTTACAATCACATGTTGAATATCTGTTAACTCATTTAAAATTATAAAAATACAGGAAAAATATTAAAATTCTTGTAGAATTGAGATCAAATAAATGTTTTTATAAAGTTTTGACAAATAAGTGGTTATAGGTAGGTAGAGCATTTATATTAATCTAGTAGTATAGATTGACTATACATATTTTTATTTATTTAGGAGGGAGTGTTTATACATGGCCTTTACCTGGACGGGGCGGGATGGGATCGACGCAACTTGCGACTTTGCGAATCTACTTTGAAAGTGTTGTATACCGCGCTGCCCGTTGTACACGTCTACGCTATCAACTCCACTGCACCCAAGGATCCCAAGTTGTATCAGGTATTATATCGTTCTTATAGTTTTAGAATGTAAAGACGTGAAATATAAACATATCAGAAAGTGCCTTTAAATGTAAAGACTTTACGGGGCCATATGCGAAAATATGGATTCTTGTCTAATTACTATCATGATAAAGTAATGATGAGTTGTGCCATCAACAGATGGCGTTGTTTGCTATAATGTTTCATTTCATTTTTGATACATTAAAAAATTGGCTTCTAATTGTGAAGCAGGAAGTTGGGCTTCTCGACAGATTTATGATTTTTCAATGTTATTATTATTAAATCAAAATGGAGTGTTATCCTTATCTTATAGGTATAGGTTATAGGTACAGAAAGATTAATTTTGCACGGAAGCTACATGGAATAAAATAATAGTTTTCCGCACAATGTTCTTGGGTAAAATCAGTCTGTTTTGTTTCTAGTGCCCAGTATACAAAAAGCCTGTCCGTACTGGACTAACTTTTATTACACCGTTATGGCTGCCGACCATCAAGAATCCTGATCACTGGATTCTACGTGGCGTTGCAATTTTATGCGATATCAAATAACTGGGTAATTGACCGTTAACGTTAAAACTGTTATTTTGATTGAAATTGTGTGGTTGTTGAGTATTGTCAAGTTAATATTGTGTAAAGTGAAAAGGAATCGGTATTAACTTGGGTTCAGACAATATTTTTCGCTTTATTTTTGTTATAGTATACACATTTTATTTTAATAGGTCTTTATAATAAAATACTTAATATTTTAAATAAGTTTTTTATTTTTGAGTAAAGACATGGAAGCATCGAGAGGTATTGCGATATTTTATATACAACACATATTTTTATCCTTAGCATACTAAACAATACTGACTTTGAAAACTGTACAAAAATTTATATCAGCCGGTTGAAAATGGTTTTGGGCATTTCCATCGGTACAAAATGTCAACATTTGTAAGAAGAAATTCTAAACGATTGAATCTCCGCGACGAGTAACAAAACATTAATTGACCGTTTCAACGATACTGGACGGAGAATTCGCTGATATTATTGACTTCAGATTTGATCAATGAATTTAGATTTGCATATTTGTTTCCATATAAATTCGATTAATCGTAGGTTTATTAACTTATTTTCTTTCATTATACTTTCGAATAAGATCATCAAGCAAACTCTTTATGATGACATAATTTATTCAATACTTTTCGGAATCATGTTTAAGTTGCGCGATTATGATTTTATTCGCAAGTTTAATAAGGCCTACATTGAAATCTAAGAGATTTTTAATAATTAAGTCTAAAACTTTGGCAGTTGTATAGGTACACAAATTAATGAAATCAATTATCAGTCTATAAATTGTCGTGTTAGTCAGACAAGTCTGTTTTGTTAAATGATAGTTAGTGGCGAATGTTGATGATATTTAGCACCTACTCGAGTATATACATATGAATTACAGCAAATAACGAGATCTAGCAATACTAACGGTGTTACAACGAGCAACTATTAATACTACAACAATAATATAAGCCGAGTGTTACACATACAGTCTTATCGTAGTTTTATACAAAGCTTACAAATACATTTTAGATATAAACTACGTTCCTTAAAACTAATAATGAATAAAACAGTTTGTCGTATGTTAACGACGGTCGGTTTTTCGATTAAGTCTTATATTATTTATGTTACAACAACCTATTACATAATTTCGATTGTATAGATTATATTATTACATAACTTATCAAATAAATAAGAACTAAATTATTCGTTGTCGCAACGACATACATATGTAGATGCAAAGAGTACTACGTACTTTAGTATGAATCTATTATAGTATATTCGTGAAAAGAAATTCTAACGTTATTTAACATTCGCCTTTGGCAGTACGATATAATAAAAGGAATATTATTGCACTTGATAAAAAATGTAATCTTGCTTTCTTTGGATTTCTTGGGTTCTTCTGATTTTAGTCTCTTTTACTGTCGCTTCGAAATTTGCCAAGAGGTTCCACGGATCTTGACCTGGGTGCTCTGAAGACAACAAATAAAATTCATTAGTTTTATCGTTTAACAAGGAACAGTTAATAATGTTATAATTAAATAACTTTTTTATCAAGTACCTTCTTCTTGAAAGCGTCAGTTCAATTTTTCCTTCCTTTACTTGTTTGAAAAGCGATATGGCCCCAGCATGGCTCAATCCACGTGTCGGCACATTATTTACTGACAAGATCTCGTCACCTGAAAATAATACATTTATGATTTTAGCTAATAATTAGATATTTAACTGCAATATGATATTCATTACAACTTATTATGTAGTACCTTCAAAGACAGTTCCCTTGTCAGCAGCTTGTCCATTGGGAAAGACTGTTTTTACAAATATTCCCATTTGTCCTTTAGGCGAATCTGTTCCACCAACGATACTAAATCCAAGACTTTTATGACCCGGCCCTTTCCAAAATTCAATTTTATGTATTGTACTGTGTGAAGTAGCATAGTGTGGATTATCGTGTTGAATGGAAGCATTATATTCTTGTTGTCTTGATACATGAGCGCCATAGTTAGGAGAACACCTCTGCGATCCGACTCTACTGAAAAATCTATTACGGCTACTATTTCGTAACTGTTCTGGAATGCTTTCAAATGATCTGTTTTGGTACAGTCTGGGCACATGCTTTATATAATGTGATGAATTTTCTTTAATTTCATTCGATGCATTATCGCTACATGTGTATTGATTTACCATGACTTGTGGCCGTGAACTATGAATGGAAATTGGTCTATAGTTGTTACTATTTATGTTTCTCAAGGTCGGTGAAGATCTCATAGAAACTTCTATATTGGTTATATTTTGCAAAGATGCATGTGATTGTGAGTAGCCATGTCGTTCCAATAATTTTTCATCATCACTTTTTTGGTTTGACAACATTGGGCTGTTATTTACTTGAATACCAATTTCACATTTTTGGTTATTTTCGGTTCGTTCATGAGGTCGTCCGCTGGTACTTCTTATATTCTGTTTATACAATTGATTTTCACTGGGGAAATGAGTTTCGATAGTTATTTGATTTAGTGATAGTGGTTTATGCACTGTTTGTGAAATTATATCCGGTGGTACATTTGATACTGTTTGTGGAATATGCTGTTCTGTAGGTTGATTGTTTATTATTCGGCTTAAAGTAATAGGTGTTATTTCATCGTGTGCCATAACGAGATCAACTTGGTATCGTTGAAATAAGGCTCCTTCTTCAAATGTAGCCTCAGATGAACAAGAGTTGACAATATGCTGAACTTCTTTTAAAGATGACAATCCCCTGAGAACTTTTCCATTGACATTTACTATTTCATCACCTATTCGAAGCCTACCGTCCCTATGTGCTATACCGTCAAAATCAAGTTTCACAACAATATACCGAATTTCATAATTGGAACCTCCACTGTCAAAGTCAACTCTGTGTTGAGCTAGGTAAACTCCTAAACTTTCATCTAGTCTTGATTTTAGTAACCGTATCTTTCTAAAGCGCTTCGTACACGGTCCTCGTCCAAGTATATCAGTTTCTGGAATTTGATGTACCTGAGGCATTTTTTCTGCATGTGAAACATTTTCGTTAAGATTTGGTGTAGAAGAATGTTCTACGGGAAGTAGTTGTGAGTGCAAAAATTTAATTTTTCTCGTTTGAACACGTTCATCTAGTGTAATCGTTTTATAAATGTATGGTGGCTTCTTACTTAAAGTTTTCTTTGGTAACGGTGGAGGCTTAGCATCGTTGTAGTCGAGTGGTTTATGGTGAGTATTAGGGTTTATCATTTTAATATTTTCTTCATTTTCATGCTCATATTCATTGCGAATACTTTTATCTAAAGGAAATAATGCACAGGGCGTTGAACTCCGCCTGGCAGGAATATGAACTCTGCTCACATTTATTTTATGATTTAAACTTAATTGTCTAGAAAATGTTCCATGAGTTATTTCATCTTTAGCACTCATATTCACATTTGATTCTGTCCTAAGAGTTCCACATGAGAAATGGCTTGAGTAACCAGGTGGTGAATGATTGCTATGTTCATCAGTTGGTCGACCATCACTATCGTATCCTGATTCATTAGAACTTACATAATTACTCAATCTATGAGCTTGCAATACTTCTTGGTGTATACTCTGAGAAGAGGACGCTAACTCGGCTTTTAAATCTTGCGCTGAACCAACAAACGAACAGTATTCGTAAACCGGTAAACTGTTTCTGTTTCTAGGGATTAACATCGGATCATAATCTATAGGTGCTCTTTGTGAAATCATAGATGATCTACGGGGAACTTCGTCATTATTTCGATAAGGATAGATACCACTGTCGATTTCATTGATGCTTCTCATGGAGTTCCTGGAATAATCGGCGTTGTGTGTCAAAGAATTAACAAGCATGTTATCTTCATGGACGGATATATTATCACTGCTTTGGTATCGCTCTTCTGACCTGCAGGAAGTCATGAATATTCTATCTCTTCTGCATTTAGGCGACTTGCGATCTATCCTTTCTGAAAAACTTTGCCTCACAGAAATTGACCTATGCTGTGACGCTATACTATTCTCTTCTGGTAAAACTGATAGTTTGGATCTCAAAAATGCATATGGAAAATTGGGTTTCTTGCACGTACCATTGCTTGATTGTCCATCTAATTTAGGTATATTATCACAACTAATGGCTTTAGTAGAGGACCCTACCAAAGTATCGTCAGACAATAAAATTTGATGCTTTTGTTTTGAAGGTGAAGTCTTATTTTCATTATTGGTATTTTGTAAATCGATATCATCTGATGGATCATCAGCCTTAACATAGGTAGATAGATGTGAAGTTGAACAACTTCTATAAAGGGTTGGACCATTCGTCGTTGGATAATTTTCGTGGCCTTTTTGGTTATTAAGGGATTGTGATTTAGAGGAATTTAGCATTCCTGTCGAACCCATGCGGTGAAAGAAAGATTTAAAAGGACTTGGAGATCTATCTCTTGAACTGCTCCTTACAGAGTCAGTGTCGTTTTCTTTCTTTAAAGACGCTGAATCGGAGGTGCTGCGGCCCATTCTCCAGTTTTGTTTCTTTTTGTATTGTCCCGACACGTTTGATAAAGAATCTTCTGCTGAGGATTCATTAGAGGGAGTTGGTGACTGTTCAGGTGATTCTTTAATATCTGTTTTCTTTAACATATCTAATTTCTTCCCCATTCGGCGACCCCACGTGGCAAACACTGCAAGACGAAAAATAAGTAATAATGTTACAAGTGAAGCTTAGAGCGTGATAGAATGGATGGATGGTCAAACAAGAACAATAGTAAGAATATAAGTAAGCGAATTTCCAATTTATGACTTCGCTAAAACTAACTAATTCAAGTTTTTGAAATACTAATAAATATTTTGTATCAATGTATGTATATAATAATAAGCATTTATCTAAAACTAATTACCTATATATTTAATGTATTGATCGGTGAAATGTGTCGTGTATTATTTACATATTCTGTCATCTTGTATATTATACACTGAAGTGACTCTATCTTTAGGTACTATATTATTATATTTAAACTACTCTTTATACTATTTATTACTATTACTTATTAACCATGTTTAACGTCAGTTTACCTTTCTTCATCTCCTTAACGTCGTCCTCCATGACCATGGCGGGGAGTGCGGTGACGAGCGTGTAGTCGTGTGGGGCTCGAGGCCCGGCGGCGGCGTCTCGGCGCGGAGACGGCGTCGCAACAGCCGGCGGCCCGGTCACTTCCCTGCGCTTCGGCCCGCGGAAGAGGCGCATGATGACCAATCACGCAACCATCGCGCCACACCGCACGCGCAGATTGTTCTGAGGAATTTTAAATAATAAAATAGACTTCATGTTAGTAAAAACATTGATTTATTTTTATATGAGAAGAGTAGTCAACGAACATGCAGGTTATTTAATATTAATTAGTCATATACAACTTCTAACAAGACTGAAAGCTCTTTCTGAGGTAGTGCATAGGTATGTTGCTATTACTAAGGACGAAAATGGTCTCACATCTCCAACCGATACACACGACATACAGCACGACGCATTACAACAGCGATCATGGTATATCCACAATCGAACTATAATTTTATCACCTATCATATGTTAATGCTAATAACGTTTCCAATGAGACCTTACTAATTTTGGTTGATTAGGTTTTTAATACTGAAGGTATTTTGAAAAGTGACCCATACTCAGCAGAAGTTTATCATTATATAGTAGCACTTGTAGTTTCAATGTAGAACCGTAAATACGTTTACGAAGAACCATCAAATTTCTAGTGCAATTATTGTATAATAAAAAAATGTTCTAACGTTGTCTATGTTATATTTATTAGTTGTTAATATATTATATAAATTGTTTAATTTTCCTAGTACATATATCTAATTTACGTTATGTAACGGGTATACACGATAAACGCTTCGTAATTGCCGATATTTCGACCCAGTTGCATTGCGACTCGCCGTGTCCACGAGCCATAGCCATAGCCAAGAGAGTGTATAAATTCCGCGATGACATTAGTTTAAAATCGTGTATATCTAATTTACCAAAGTTCTAACCTAATCTAAGGCTAATCCAAATTATGAGCGTATTACAATAACGAAGACTGTTAAAAACGTAATCAATACTTGGATCATTTGCCTATAATTGCTTCTCAATTACATTTTAATCGATTTCCCTTAATGGACGTATTTATATTAAATACTTGTGTAAAGGCTTGTGTAAAGTGTGATATAAAAAATTAAGTATTGGGCGGTTTCTACAAAATTACAGTTTAGTAATAATGTGTTGAAGTTAAATAACATTTAGTTGTGTGGTAAAATAACAAAGTGATTACATTAAAAGGGATACCATGTATCAAGAGATGTATTGGACATAAAAACCTAGCATCCGAATTGATATTTGTTCATGATAAAATGCTAATAACATTAAAGTATATAATTTATAATATTACTTTTTCCGCAGTCAGTTGATAAAATCTTTTGAAAAATGAATTTAGCTAATAGTATCTTAACAATGTCACCATTAATAGTAGATTACCAAACATAATCGCACTCCTAGATTAAAATTGTTTTTTCTGAAAAGTTTCGGTTGTAATATAAATATCTATCACAGTAATAGTTACCTTATATATATAATGGTTACATAGAAAAGTGTACGTAGTTTTGGAATTTTTACATATTTTGAGTTTGATACCACTTGGTTTTTTATGACGTTATGATGTAATAGTATGGCGGCTACTCTTTAATTTAACAGATAAAAGAGTTTTTTAGTAAATTATAAAATTTATTTTTGTCATCTGAAATAAACATTTTTCGACTACTTATTGTCTAAACTATATATAACTAATTATATCATTTCGAGGTATATTTTTGAATATAGGCTAAATCTTGTATTATCACTTATGCCATAGATAACCCAAAATATAATCTTGTAAAATAAAATATACTCTAATTAATGAAAATTATTTACAACTAACAATTATATTAATTGTGATAGTTATTTGATATATGTTCTCCATGAATATTTATATAAAAATAGCAACAGCAACGTATAATGGGTATTATAACAGATACGTATTTATTACTAAAGGCATTAGTACCGCAGCGAAACATAGAGATACAATTTAAATGGCTGAAAAGACTCGCTATATGCTATTAAAATAATAAATACAAGCAATCAAGCCTGTCGATGGAAACAGGACAAATAACGGTGATATGTAAGGATGTTGATCGTTCCAAACTATCATTAGGCAGGTACCTCTTTGATTGACACTCACTTAAATAAGGAGATATAATTTAGTTTTCTTACTATACGTTTATGCTAATTTATCATACTGTGGTGGCGTGTGAGTCATCGTAATGAGTGTCAATAGTAGTGGTCGGACGGGATCGCCGGAAATCCATGCGGTTCCGAGATGCTAGTCCTCTAATAACTGGCTCTAATCAGGGTTGCTAGATGATTTTTATGTGAGAACTGAATGTTAAGCATTTACTGCAGCGTATGAACATTCTAAGAACTATGAACATTCATATATCCTCAAACACGTCTGAAGTCCAATGAAGGATTAAGACGGTCGTCTCGCTGGTACACTGGTAGCCAGTAACCGACTGTATGAAGGCGCCGGTGGTATCCACCCAATCGAACTACAATTTGATTATAAAGGATGACTGAAGAGTCAAAAATAAAAATCTCCTCTCAAAAGAGACATTAACATTTAAATGAGTTTTAGATGTTTTATGTTGAAAAAATAAATTGTCACGAAGTCGGCCCATAACTGTTTATTCATTTTCATTCATTTATACATTTTAGACTTATATGAAAAAAAGGGATATATAACATGTTAGAGAGGACATAAAAAAATATTGGAAAGAAAAGACACGTCCTACTTTTGGATATCATTTGGCAACCCTAGCGAACAACTAGTTATACGACTTGCTTCTCAAACGCCCTATTTTTCCATTCAAGAAATATCTATTATAGGCAGTCATATTGTAATTACTATAGCATCCTGTTCTTGGTATGGTAACTCAATATCAATTGTCATTCTCCATACATAATACTGTAAGTGGTATAATTGTCTGTCTGTACACTTTAAACATGAGTTCTATGTAATGACTAATGCATCGTCTACGGTATACTTACTTATATTCCTTCATTCTGTTTATTCCTCTCAAAATATGGGAATTTGAAAATTTCAATATATATATATATATATATGTGTGTGTGTATAAGTTGAGTGGGTTGAACATAAGTGTCCGTGTAGTTACAAATTATGTGTGTAATGATTTTTGCATTCCGTAATTAATGTAATGATAGCGTTTATTATTTTCATACGGCTATGCAATATACAAATTATGGATTTATCATTCACTATTGGAACGGCTGCTAGTTCAACTGGTGACTAGTTAGGTAATAGGTATCTGGGCCAAACTAAGAGATGATACAATGTTCTAAGAGATCACGTTACAGAAATGGTTACAGATAAAGAAATCTAATATGAAACCGATTACCAACGAGTATTAAAAACTTTTGCTATTAAATTATGGTATTAAATATGCATTTATGTTATTCAAGAAAAATAAATGTTTTTAAGTGTTTAAACATTTGGATGAATAAATCATTTGATATTATTAAGTTTGTTGAGAATTTCTTATAACTTACGGTTGCTTTGATCGGATTGGAAAGAAGATTGGAAAGAAAAACTCTCAAAATCCGCCGTAAAGTAACATATTCTTCATGTATTGTGTTTCGGTTGGGGAGGTGTGGTTGCCGGATACACATTATTGGAGGCGAATATCTTAGTCCTCAAGAGTAGGAATGTATCCGCATCCATCCTTAAATAGAACTTCTGTTCTATTTGAGATTGGACGTTTTTGTCCATGGACTGCAGTGACCATTTAACATCAGGTGGCCTGCCCGTTTCTTACTCTTTCATAATAAAAAAATATGTAGTAACATTTCCCCAAACATCTCAAATTGTAGGAAATACAAAAACGTAATAAAATTAAACAACATCTATGTATGTAATAAAAGTTTACCTCTTTAGACTGTGATCGGACGGCGGTTTTTATGGGGTATTTAAAGCACGGTACGACCACTTTTAATTATCTCATCGGAAAATAAAAATTTATTATCGTGTGGCTGTTCTACGTTGCCACGAATGCGGAGTAAGGCGGATGGCTTACAAAATCGTTTGTAATTGCCTGTAGTACTTGTAGAATGGCTAACAAAATATATGCCTTGTCAAAAGTAGTTCTATTTTTTTGTTTCAATAACTTCATTTAATGTTATAAGTATCCATATATTTATATATCCGTACTTATACTTATAAAGGTACTTACACTTTTAAAGGGCCAAGGCGACGTACAAAACCCGAGAGGGTTACAGTTTTGCTTGTTGATAAGAATGTGGATGTGCATAGGCAGTGGCGACTACTAACCTTCGGCCTTATGACATAAAAAACTAGTTATCATTAAAATCAATACATACATATACCTTTTTCTTCCGTATCTAACACGAATCATGTCTAGAGCATAAATTCTTATAAAATTATACTCCGCATCATTTGACGTCAGGGATATGGTTCTTGTTTTTATTATTATCATAGATGCAGCCAGGATAAACAGCGAATAGCTCAGTAATGCCATAATTCCAAAGCATTCAGCAAAAACGCATCGTCGTGACAGCCTCCACGAATCTTGCTGGCACAAGATTTCTAGATTACTCCACACTTAAGATTCCTAGCGGGTGAGTGTTAGGATGCCGTGCAAGTCTCCATTCCTGAGCCCGATTTGTTTATGTGCCCAGTAATTACGTTCTTCTTAATGGCGCCAGCGAAGACCCGCATTACCTCTAAGAAGGTACTTAAGTATTTTGCTACCGGAAAATACAGCCGCCTTAAATACGCAACCGGCAGATGATTTAAAAGCTTGAAAGCTCTTCATTTTTGAGGCATTCACGGAATTTTTAAATTTTTCGTAAAATAATTTTTGTCTGCAAATATGTTACAATTATGAATAGTAAAGAGCTAGGAACGCAATCAGGGAGTCTTTTCTTTATTACATTGCAATGAACTCAGATTTACAGTAAAGATTAAAGTCTCAACACACACAACATACGTACATTTTTAACATACCTACCTTATTTCTTAATAAAAATACTTTGAAGTTTTATTGCTGGTTTATTTTATGTTTAGTCATGAAATAATTTTGAATAAAAAAACATATATTTCATAAATGTTAAAGATACATGTAATTTGAAAGAAATACGCCGTGTAACTTAATTGGCTTGTGATTAGTAATTGTAATTCAACTATCAAAATAATTATTGCAACTTAGTAAATATGTATATATAAATTAGTTTGTATTACCTGACTCAGTTAACCAGAAAGAAGATAATGGTTTTAACAATATTTATGTATTTTATCTGTGTATATCGGTAGAAACGTGGTTATAAATGTTCCATCTAAATCACTGTTTCCCAATAGGGAAACACATATTATATATTGACCCCTAGGGGTCGATTTCGAACTACAAAGGGTCTGTTTGCGACGTTTTCATTATATTTAGAAATAGCTAAATAGCATTGAATTATATATTAAAATACATAATAAACTGAATTCGATAAATAGTATTTAGATTCATTAAAATGTTACATTTTATTTTAAATAATTGTAGTTTTTCTACATTGCATTTTTACTTTTCCGTACTCTGCTACACTTTTTCTGTTACTGTTATATCTTGTACTCAAAGGTTGTCTTGAAGATACTGTTACTGTAGAGACAAGGCCGTATACCACGTTATTGCACTATTCTTCTTTATATATTTTTGGTACGGCGTAGAAATAATTTCGGGATTAAAATTTATAGCATACGTGTCAGATTTTTCAAAGTTATATGCGTAAAGAAATTTATTATCCCTTGCTGTAATGGTGAAGGAAAATATCCTGAGCAAAAAATCTGCATGCTACAGAATTTTCCATAAAATTCTCCAAGATGTGTGAGGTGTACTAACACGCACTTGGCCAGCGAAGTGGACCAATGCTTTGAATCTTTTCAGTCTGAGGGGAGACCCATGTCGAGTAGTGGGACACTAATAGGTGGATGATGATCTTCAAATAAAGAGTAGTTATATTGTATTGTATAATGTAGTAGTCTTGTAAGTAATAGTTTTGTTTACACTCGATGCTTTGTTTGTCACAGACCGAGTGCCGATGTGTACGGAGGCGTGCTTGACGGCCATTGACATCGAGGCAGGTGGGCGCTAACTAATACGCGTGGCGCTACTCGCTAATAGCTCATTCACGAAGCCGAAGCCTAACGCATACGATCGCTTTTGTTTAGTTTCTGATTTTATTCTCCGTCCGATACTCAGTAATTCTTATCCGATTTTAAGTATACTGAAAATATAGCGTACCGGCTAAGTATCTATGGCTCTCCTGGGTTTCCTTTTAACTTGATTCATATGTTCTATTCTTCTCTTTATCAATAAATATTACGTATAATGAGAACTATGCATTAACTACTTAATTAATTACAACTTCCGTACTTTTATTTTATTTTAGAATTGTAGTTAACATTTGTGCAGAACATGTGAACTCAAATGATATCTGCAGTCTACGGGCATTCAAATTCAACTTAAAATTCTGAGTTCCTGTCAAAATTGTGTGTAAGATGTGTTGCTATTTTTGAGAACTAAGCTGGTAGTTTGGCAAGGTGTCAATAAAATCTCTCGAACTGAAATACATCAATTGCTTGTGGATTATGAGCACTGCGGTTTTCCTTTTCAGTCAGACTATAGTCCTACAACCAAATTAACGATATTATTTTTCCCCGACTATTGTCGGACCGATTTAAAGCGGTCGTGTACGTTAAGCCTAATCGATCTAGCCGAGGGACGAGACGCGCGTTATACATAATGATGACCATTATCGGTTTGCCATGCACAAGGCTCCGAATTCTATCCCGTATCATACACGTGATGAATGTTTGGGACAGTTTATATAAAGTCTGACACCAAACTAGGCAAAGGACTTAATAGGTAACTGGGCGATTTATAAACATACATTATATATATTTCTTAACTGCTATTATCCGCAAATTGTAAATGTCTACTATGTCTTGTACAGTAAAATATGATTAGAAAAATACCTGGATAAGGCGATTATCTTAAACATAATTTTTGGTAATTGCTCCGTTCGAAGATAATATAGTGTGATAGCCTATAAGAATAACAGATACCTACTCTGCGTAGTGAACAAAAGGACAACGTATGACTTGTGTGTAAGGATAAGAACAAATTTTGCACACAGACATAGTACAAACTCTCATGGTTATTATACAAATTTTTCGCTGGAATGGGAATCGATCCCATTGGCATGGTCAGTATCACGAACGACAAAACTAAAAGTCCCGTCGTTGTATACTTTTGTTATATATATTTTGGTGGTGGAGCCGTTAGAGCTCGCCCGGGGCGGCACCACTGCCAACCTCATAACCCGCCGTAAAGCAACACGTTCTTCATGTGTTGTGTTTCGGTTGAGGAGGTGTGGTTGCCGGATACACATTATTGGAGGCGACCATCTTAGTCCTCAAGAGTAGAAAGGCATCCGCGTCCATCCTTAGATATAACTTCTGTCCTATTTGAGATTGGACGTGGTTGTCCATGACCACTTAACATCCGATGGCTTGCATGCCCATTTCTTGCTCTTTCATAATAAAAAAAAACAGGATATAATTACTCAATTCTTATGAAACAGGAGCATATATAAAGTATAATTCTTAATTTTTCCAAATACTTTGGCCTAGCAGACCAATACAGTGACTGCTGTGCCACATTTTTGCCAATACTGAAACGATTATTAAACAATTCAGCTTTTAGAACCTAGGGGCAAATAATATTAAATTTCAGTGCCGCCATTCTTGTAACCGCTTCTTCCCATTGCTCAAACCATACAATACGTCAAGAGCGCGCATTTGTTTTACGATCACCGCTCAGTGAAGCCAGCTCTACAAGGACGGGTGAAATGTACGCAACATTCCGCTATATTTTGCGCTATTGTGATGAAATAAACTGCAACGGCTATTTATTTTTATAGGGGGAGGGATCACGTGTAGATCGTAAATCTGTCTTTCCATTGCTTTCTCAAGGTGCGTCTTTCCTGGATGAATAGTAGGGACGGACTGGATAAGCATTGTGTATGTTGCTCAGATCTTCTCTTCCAGCTCGTCTCTGCTGTCTTCTCCAGGACGTGGATCCAAGAAGAGGGCGTCCTACACTACGACTACACTATACCCATGACGACGCTTATGTACAAAGAATTATTAGAACTTTTACCATGCTGTGTCATAACGAACATTGGATTGGATAAGGAATGTTTGTGTTCCTCATCTATCCTCATCCAACTCGTCCTTGCCGTCTTTTCAGGTCGTCGATCCAAGAAGAGGGCGCCCTACACTACGTTTGCCATTTCCCGGTACCATGAGTCCGCCTATATACAAAGAATTGTTAGAAGTTTTCAATGATGTGTTATGACAAACTTGCGGTGAAGCAAAGACAGATGGGAATGTCTTCTATCTATATGAGAAACACATTTTTGATCACCTCTTCAAAGACTCACCTTTTTAAGTTGATTACAAATACGAGTATAGCTGCAGCTTTTTTATTGAGTCCCAAAGGATAAGTAAGGCAAGAGTAAAATTGTAAGCGCCTATCTCAGTGAATTAGAAATTACACAAATATGAAAGTACACCAGTGACTAAGACAAAATATAAATATTTCATAAACATATTGTCTCGCCTGCTTTAAGGAGAAGTCTGAACTCCTAATCCTCTGCCCTCCCCCTCTCCTTGTATATGCCTGGATTAAAAATAATCTATCGATAAACATTAGCCACGAATCAGAGAAATCCTTCATCTACTCGATTTCATAAAAATGAATTTATGTGCGTAACTTCAAATGAATTGGTTCAAGCAATCTGTGAATCGCTCAGCTTGTTTCTGACGTAAACATTGTATACCGCTGGTATGTCCTGATTTGAAGGGTGCAGGCCGATGTTTTATTTTGCGGCATTTTGTCTTTATCCTCATGAATCGCAACGCACCTCTGACCGACTAGACTAGACCTGAGACCTGTGACCGATAGGACTAATTATAGACTTCTATATCTAGCATCTTTTAACTTGCTTGTTTGTTTACTATTTTTCACAGCATTAAAAATCTTAATATGACAAATGAGTAAATTAAAAGTAAAACACAAACTCGTTATTTAAGAAGCTTGCAGCCCGTGCGAATTAAAAGAAGAAAAGTTATCTTGCAGATAGGTATATTCTAAATATGGTTCGACCGGGGAGGTACCACCGCCGCCCTCTTAATCTGCCGTATAGCTTTACTTGCGTTTCGGTTGGAGAGGTGCGGTTGCCAGCTACACTTTGAAGCAAGGTGACCATCTTAGTCCTCAGGAGTAACAACGTATCTACGTTCGAGCTCAGATAGAAGTTCAGTCGTGTTTGTGGCTGCACGTGGATGTCTATGGGCTATGACTACATATCATGTGATTTACATACTCGTTTGCTACTCTTTTCCCATAAAAAGGTACTTTTCGAATTCTTCTATGAGGATTGTCTGAAAATTAATCTACTCTTCTCTTCTTTAAGCAGAAGGCGCAAACTACTATTACTATATTGACTAAGCTTCGGATTTCCGTAGTGCACGGAAAAAATTGTTCGTCATCATCCGCGGATTCCTGTCAAATGGACTTCGGAACACATGGCCGCTTATTTGTTTTACGATGAAGGCTTTGCAACGGCGCCGCACAGCGTCTGATGGACTGGCGAATTTACTCCCTTTCTACACATATTTGGCAAAATAGAGATAAAAAGTTTTGGATCACATTATTACTTTATGTTTGTAGGTAAACTTTCCGCGGTCTCTGCGGAAACACTAATAACAATTTTCCGTCCAAGCTGTCGTGCCTGCACTATGTTGTGTTTTTTTTTCGGAATAATAGTAGCGTACTTTTTAACAGTATATTTGAGGGTAAAATTTTATTTACGAGAATGAAGTGCAGCTACGCATTTTACTCCCCCTTAAGCAAAAAATACATAAAATAGATAGAATGAAAAATGGTGGATTTTTTTTAGGTACCGCTCGCGGGGGTATCACCACCGCTCTATTATTCAGCGTAAATCAAATCTTTAATTTCTATTTGTATTAAGTTGGAGAAGTGTGCATACCAGTTGCCCTTATAAGCGAAACGACTATAAGCCCTCAGCAGTATCGCACCCAAGCACGACCCTATACTAACTTGTTAAATAAAATAACACTGTCGCCAATATACCTAATATTTTAATTTGTAGCGATTAATATGAGGTTCCGACCAACATAGACCGGTGGCCGAACAGCCGGAGAAGCTACCATACGATGTGTCCGATTGAGAACATCAGTTGCATTGCTTTCTCTACAACCACAGAGGACGACACCGAGAGATTTTTAGAGAGTGGGAAAACCGGATTCGCACCAATGATACCGTGTACTTTGGAAAGTTTGAACCTAAACTGAATTCCGAGCCATAATTACTATCGAACATATAGGCGTGACGTCACTGGGTGGAGCTAACTCCCACCTTCAACAATCTATACATAAAAACTACTTCATGCCATGGCAACAAATGAATATTTTATAGCATCACAAATTTACATTGTACAAAAGTCTGGAATTTTCTTGTATTTTTACCGAAGAAATTCTTAATAACACCTCATTAATGTTAGCAAAAGCTATTTTACTTCATCCTTCGCGGACGTTATTCTTCAGAGATCCTAGATTAATTGCTTCATAATTAACTAAGCCAATTAACGTCTATCATGTTATATATACGTCTATATATTAAAAAGAGTACATTTTATGAAATAAAATTATACCATTAAATTTTACACGTAAATTTTGTAGGCTTCCGTTAATGAGCGAATTTCTCCGTAAAATATAGGCATATATGTCTGTTACAAACTGTATTTCAATGCGTATTTTTTTAATATCACTTCAAATAAAAATATATTAAAAAAACTGAAAAACACGCTTTTATAACAGCGTGGGGTGCATGGTATCCATAGATCACTGAAAAAGCACCCTACGCTTTTATTTACACCGCAATATATTTTTTTCTTATTTATAGTTTTTTTAGTTGGATTTTTTATAAAAGCGTGTTTTTTTAGTTTTTTTTACCCTACCCTTTTGTAAACTAAATATAGTAAAAAAAATTAACAAGTTATAACCACATACTTTTAAAATAGTCAACGAATTACAATTTGGACTCAAAGTTTAAGGAAAGTCTCTACAATGCGTTATATTTATGATTTTCTGGAAGTTAGTAATTTAATATTCGGTCTTAGCTGTGCGCGTACCTAAAGTTAGGTCTTGGATAATCTACTTATAACTTGTAAGGAGGAGCGCACACTTAATATTTTACCTATTTATTTTTTTATTGAAATGGTCGTAGCCAAGAGAACATGAAGTCCGCCTGATGATAAATAGTTATTGCTACACATGATCTCCTGTAATCAACTCCATGAAGAACAAGAGTCGCACTTGAACTCGACCACAGAAGCGTTGCTACCCTCAAGGACTAAGTTCACCAAAAACGAGGCAAAAGTGTAGCTGGCAACCGCACCTCTCTAACTGTAGCACAAGAGATGCTTTACAATGGATTATGAGGGTAGCGGTGGTACCCCCCGGTCGAATAAAATTTCTAACACCTGTCAAATACTAATTAATTTAAATAATCATTTAATAATTTAATGTAAACAATCATTTTAATTAAAAATCAATTGGTATTGATGTTGACCTAAACCTTTCCAATATATGCATATACGCAATAAATACATACATACAATACAAAGATACGACCACGAACCATAGTTTTTACCTTACTAAATAACACTACCTTACTAAATTAAAATTAGTTGTTTCATAATATAAATATCGATAAAAATATGAAGAATATTTTTATCGATATCATATATATATCGAGCCGACACTGCTCTACTTGACACAGTTACCCACCATAACAACTAGTCTATGGCTAATCTTGCGTGAATTCCCACAAAGTCATGCTCCTGGCGATCGTGACGTCGCAAGAAATTATAATAAAAAATTAAGATTATTATGAAATTTTTATGGGAAATTCTATAGAATTTTCTTTGCAACATTTTCGTGAACTACATCTAAAGGGAAAAGATGGATCCCTATTCTTTTAAATAATTGCTTTATCATCACCATCACCATATGATTGTAATAGATGTTAAATCTATAGCTCGATCGGGGAGCTACTAACCACATCCTCTTAATCCACCATAAAATAATTCTTGTATTTCGATTGGAATTGTCATTGTCGTCGGAGGACCTCCCAGCCTCTTTAGGCGGGGGAATACGGGCCTCGACATCAGTCCTCTTTGCCCGGGCCTGAAGTCGGTGTTGCATACCGGTGGATTGGAATGGTGAGGTTACCAGCTACACTTACAAGCAATAACCTCAGTTCTCATTGTAGCAACGCATCCATGCATGATGTCAAACAGGACTTTAGTTTTGTTTGATATTGGACGTGGATGTCAATGGGCTGCACAAACCATTTAACATCAGGTGTCCTGCACGCTTGTTTGCTACTCTACCAGTACAAAAAAAAAAAGATTATTTTAAAACTTTAATTTTAACACCTGCCGCAAATTTTCTGCATCCACCCAGGGTTGACTGGCAGAGAATGCCCTCAGGCATTAAGTTTGCTCTTTTGTAACATTTCTCTTTAAGAGATGATACAATAAATCATTAAATAAAATAAATAAATAAAATATTCTTGGAATTTTTTATGTATCTCCCTTATATTAAATGACTGTGTTAGTGAGTACTGTGTTAGTAGTGGAGACTCACAGTTCGTAATCTGATTGCACTTTGGATGGACCTCAATTGCTACAGATTTTACTCAATTAAACTGTTAACGTCTTCATAACGACTGTTACAAAGACAGCAAAAAAATAATTATTACATAAGTTTCCTGTATAACTTATAACAATATTTTTTATTACATTACATAGTTATAAGTAATTTATGTTTTAACCGGAAATAAGTTAGTTCTTGGTAATAGAGTAAGACATAATGAAAAAAAGTTTTATCATAGTTTTTATTGAGTAATGAGAAACTAGTGAGAAGATATTTACGTCCATCCTCAAACAGGCCTTAAGTCCTGCTGAAGTCTGTGTAAAGATGCCTTCTTAATACTGAGGACTGAGAAGGTCGCCTTGCTTATGAGTGTAGCAGGCGACCGCACCTCTCCAATCAAAACGCACATTTTACATCATTGGCATAATAAATGGAATGTGAATAGAATATATCAGGCCAAAATTTTGAAGTTTTTTTAGGTGAGAAGAGAAGCAAACGAGCATAAAAACCACCTCATGTTAAGTAATTGCAGCCCGTACACATCCACGTACAAACACAAATACGATTGAAATCCTATCTGAGCTCAAACGTAGATACGTTGTTACTTCTCAGGACTAAGATGTTCGCCTCGGTTCAAAGTGTAGCCGGAAACCGCACCTCCCAACCGAAACACAAGTAAAACTTTACGGCGGATTAAGAGGGCGACGGTGGTACCTTCCTGATCGAACTTTAGTTCTCCCACCTTTAACTTTAGTTGTAATAAAAAATAAACCATAGTGTCAGAAAAACATTCTTATTTTCTTAGTTTTAGGATGTGGTAACATTCCAATCTGTTATATTTGTTTAAAATAATTTCGACCATATTTTTATTATTGTCACTCCAACTCTGCTGCGGCGTAATGAGTCGTATGACGACAGGTGGCGGCTAAAAGCTTTGTCACATTAGTCCCCAACTACTACGAGTTTTAGCGAGAAACACACGGGAATAAAATCCGACGAACACAATAGACGTTTCAGTCTTGCTTTCAGATTCGAACTATGAAAAGTTGCCTATATCTTCCGCCACATGTTCGTAGTAACTATTTCCCGTGTGTAGCCAAGATTCTGTCCCACGACGGCGAGCGACTTTATCATGAGCTACAAGGGTGATTTGTTTCACGACTGCGAAGCAAAGCGCATTAATTTAGGTTGCATCTCGCACATAACAGAAGTTAGATGGTAGAACTATAATTCCACCGGTCCCGGCTACATTATCAAATGTAAAGCTATGGTATATGCTTTGCTACGTTTGAATGGGAGAGGTTGCCATTCGACGAGGTGCCCGTTTTTGTCCTCAAAGGCATCATTTGTGCGTATAACGTCATATGTGACCTATGTTGGATGCAGATTTACAATTATAGCAGATTATCGCCTGATATAATAATATTTATACGCGATCTTATGCTATTTTACTATAACATCATGAAATATTGTATTTTGATCTGACAATATTATTTTGACACGAATTACATATACATATTAAATTAATTGTATTTATATAATTATTATTATTTTGATATGATAGTATGATGATTTCTGACACTGGTCATAGAGAAGATAGGATTAAAGGAAAAAAAGAATAAAAATGGCGGGAATTAAAAAAAAACAATGATGGTGCAAATAAGGAAATATGAGAACGAAATTTAAGATTTAAATATTTTATTGAAATATGAATATGAAAAGTAAGAGTAGGGTAATCTTTTACAACGAAGCAACGGATCGAAGTGATTTTTGGTATGGAAAAAGTTTAAGGGCTAGGGAGTTGACATTTCCAATCATTTTAAGACAACTTCTTTTAAAGCAAATTTTAGATATCTCGTTCTGTTCGCCTCACTGCATACTAAGATGAAGCAATAATCATAAAGTCTTAGCTTAGGGCTTTCACCCTACCCCTAGGATACCTAGAATACCTAAGAATTGCTTTCAGTCTCATTAAGGATAAATTGCTATTCTCTATATCTAAATCGCACACTTAATGAGATGTCACAGTTGAATTTTGTTACTTTCAAAAATGTCTATTCACAAAAAGATAGCGCCTAAGATTTTATCAAAGCAATGTACTGTTTTGAAAATGACATGTATGCCATTTGGCGTCATGTTGTAGTAAACTTAACAAGATAAAACATCTTGGAATGAACAGATCTAATATTTGTCTAATAACTGTCTACTATCTATGTTTGTGCTAATAAAAAAAATGATTCGATTGGATTTAATCTTCAAATATTTCAGTTAAGGTAATAAATACATTGTTATATCTGAGAAGTAAATTACAACGCCTAATTAAATTATGTCTACTCTTTATCATTGCATTAACGAAGCAATGCTTTCTGAATATATACTTCCGTTATTCAGAGGAGTAAATATATTTTTATTATCCAATCCTATACAAAATTTCTGTAATCGTTGTTGTCTTTGTGTTTAATGTAAGTGAACTTAAAAACCGTATAGTTATGACAAACTTGTGTTTAAAATAATATGATTCTGATTGATGTATTTAGAAACAAATTACGATCGTTATTCACCGCGGGAATGCGGCTAGCGTTCTTGACACTCTGCCACACAGATTCCCTTTGCATCGTTTAGGTTCAGCTTTTATTACAATAAGTTTTAACATATCCTATGTCAAATTAATATTTAACTTATTGATAGGTTTTTAACTTTACTTAATAATATATTCAGGTTAATTTAGTTTTAGGGTATTCCGTGACATGTTAAGATTAGATTAACACATATGTCTTCGAGAAAAAGTACTTTTGGTGATACATTTGTTATTCTAAAATAATATAAGCTATTTATAAATATATAATATCTTGTAAGAAGTAGGTATGGCGCACACGCCAAGTGCAGCAGGTGAGACGTCTGTACGAGCGATGCGCATGTGTGGCAGTCGAGAATTGTGTTTGAGTGCGTACTGTCATACCTGTCCCGTGTCTCCCCTTTTGCTTACCTCTATCCAACTTCTGTAACAGTACGCGCGCGATTGAGCTCTAACAGTATTTATGATTGTCAGATGTGTGGTCACCATGGGGCATGCTTTATCTTTTTTTATTAAGAAACGGGCATGTAGGCCACTTGATGTTAAGTGGTCACTGCAGCCTATGGACAACCACGTCCAATCTCAAATAGAACAGAAATTCTATTTAAGGATGAACGCGGATGCGTTCCTACTCTTGAG
>DWON01001837.1:0-22780 GCA_018251015.1 Phocides pigmalion okeechobee
CTACGTTCGAGCTCAGATAGGAATTCAGTCGTGTTTGTGGTTGTACGTGGATGTCTATGGGCTGCGACTACTTAACACCAGTTGGTTTGCATACTAGTTTGCTACTCTTCTAATAAATAAATAAAAAAATCAGATGATTATCCTATTCACTAAATATCTACAATTTATTAGATATTCTTGTAAGGATTGTTGTTTAAATTTTTAAGGGAAAAGTAAGTGGATGTCTACGGGTTGCGACTACGTAACATCAGGTGGCTTGCATGCTCCTTTGATACTCTATTCACATAAAAGAGTAGATCTTAGAGTACTCTAGCCTAGCAGGGGTATAGTAATTGCTCGGTGCCTATCAAATAAATCTTTTAAGCAAAGTTGTAGATCAATGAATTAATTCATTTTCGACTCGTGGTAAGAAAGGGCCTTTACTGATTTTGGTAAATAAGCACTTTTACTGGTTCTGGTAAATAAGTGGTAATAAGTTTAAGTAATTCCAGTGGATGTTTTTTTATTCTGGTAATTAGGTGCCTATACTGATTTTGGTAATTGCTTTTAATGATTCTTGTGAGTGCGTTTATTAACTCTAGTAAGAAAACGCCTTTACTGATTCTGATAAGAAGAGTATTTATTGGTTATCAATGCTTTTCTTGATTTTATTAGGGATCCATAATGATTGTAAGTGCTTTTACTCATTCTGTAAACTAAGAGCCTTTGCTGATTTGCAGTTGCATAATTTAAATTTAAATTATGGTTGTATTTTATTTATATCGTTTCGTTGTTTCCATTTAGCAACATTTTGGTACAAAACGTTAGTGTTTAAAATTTTAATTTACTTCATAAATTCTAATTACTTAAATGTTACTGTTGTTGTTAGATGAGTGTTTAATAGAATAAAATATTAAGTAAAGGGGTATTGAAACAATAGAAAAAAAACAATATAATGTGTTTTTTTAAATTATTATATTAATAAATAATGGTAGTTCTATTTACATGACACATTCTTTTGTTTTGGCAGAAGACAATAAAATATTGTTACACAATAGTTTCGTCGTAACTGAAACAGCGCGGGCTCGAACCCGCGACATCGTACGCCCCCAATAGGCACCACCACCCAACCACACAACCGGCCACAAACAAAAACATTTTTGGTTACAATGTTTAAAAATACTGGTCGTTTTTGGTTTCATAGTTCACAATTTTAAACGAAATCGTCAACACAAGTTACAATACCAATTAAATGTTACATTTCAATACATACAGGCAGTCTTCGTATTGTGGGCATAGCGTATTTTTTGCGATTTTTTGAAATTTTTCGATATCAGTTACATTTGAATGTTACGAATAGACATGCATAAAACTACCCTGATATTACCGCATCGAAAAATGGCGACTAATCTTTTCACCCTTTTATGCTCCTGGCAACAAAACGACATTGCCACAGACACTAAAACCATATTAATACGAGTATTTATCAAGTATAAAAAACAATTATTATTCAAAATAACTATTATTGTGCTTTGTTCAAACCATGCCATAATTGGGACAAATGTAATAAAAATACTGGTGTATAAGAACCGTAAGTACATAACAATTTTGAAAAAAATGCTGAGTTATTGTCTGTCGCGGGTTCTTTTATTGCCCACTTACTTTCTTTGGGTTTATTCGAATTAAGAATTTAGTGTGACACTAGTAATATAAAAAAGGAAAAAATACCGTTAAAAGATCTACTCACAATGTTTTCTTAATTAATATTCCTTACGAAAACTGTAAAAAGAAGAGCTGCCCGTAAAAATTTATACCATACTAGCGTTGCCTAACTTTCGATTGTCGATTGATCGATAGTTGACCCAGAAAACTAATCATATCGATAAGGTTACTGATACTATTGTGACTCTTCGACACTAAAATTATGACCTTTGAATATCTTTTATGCTTGAAGTAACCAACGATGCAGGCCACCTGATGTTAAGTCGGTGCAGCCCATGGACATCCACATACAACCTCGAGCAGTACTGAAGTCCTGCTTGAAGTTATAGAAAATGCCTTGTTACTTTTGAGGACTGAAATGTACCGGCAACTACATAGTGATAGACGGATCGATACTATGGATACTCTCGATATTGTCAATGTTATTTAAAGGTCACAATACTATTCAGTCCACGTGTGACTAGTTTTTCGAGATTGTAATATTGACAACGGGACGATAGTCCATCGATAGTTAGGCAAGGCTACACCATACACCATAACTGTGCCGGCGACAGTACAATCACACTGAAGGAGACAAGCAGCCACGCACTCGTGAGACAATGGATTATCACAGGTTCTAGTGGCCTAATTGATACACCGATGCAAGGACACTACTGAACAATTTATTTTACTCCTTATGATCTATAAAACTGCATTCAAACAATCAAACTTTAAAATTATTTTTCCTCTGCGACACGTATTCCTAAATCGTAAATGTATAAAATTGGTATAAAATTCATTTTGATAATTCAACGGACATAATGCAATATTGCTAAATTCCAAATTCTAAATTGTTTCATTCAAATGGTTGCTAGAATGCAGTTTCACGTTACACTTAATTACTTAACAAATGCAACTGAATTTCAGAATAGTCGCGAATAATTCTTAATTTCTAAAAATTCAGTTCACGTCACATTTGCTCGATACAAATATTGCCCGCACAGAATAATTCAATCTTCGATCTCTTATTAGCGTGAATTACTTTGGATTTCATTAACATAACCTTAAGTGATTAATACTGTGATTTATTTTGATATGTCTTGTCACACAATGTGTCGACAGCGGATGAGGGCACGCGACAGTTGCTAGTTGAGGCTACACACATGGCAAGATTCTTAGGGCAATACCAATGACGTACACAAAATAATATCAGAATAATAATTTAGGCAATATATTATCGGTAAGAGCTCGAACGACAAGCAACTCCATAAGATCGACCACATATCGCACCATTCGTTATTAATTTTAATATTATTATTTTTTCACTCCTACATTACAATGTACATAGACCCCGGTGTCTATTATTGCTTAGTTTTTATAAGTTTTGTCTTCCAAAACTTCTACCTATAAATAATTTCACGTCCGTCCCAATAAATTTACCATTCAATAAATACGTACACGTAAAAAATATAAACTATATCAATAGTTTAATCTTTAAAACAAACTTTTTTCTTAACCTAATTATATATTAATAACTATTCATCAGTATGTTCTCATTTTCAATAATATGCCTACTTTATAATCTTTTCAAGCGCCTGAATTTTTGCAAATATTCTATCTTATTATCGTATGTATTTTATTTTTATCATCTTTATTGTATGAACTTTTTTTTTTATAAAATTTCATCGTCGCTAAATAAGAATAATGATTTCATTACAAACACACTTAATATAAATAAGGTCACATTGTTAAAATCAGAAACAGATTTAGACATTACAATAGCGGCTCCGGTGGAGCCTGACGCAGGCACTCGAGTTGAACGTAAAGAAGGCTCTTGAACATGCACAAAACAACTGCCAATAATTTAATGTCAAGTCATAAAGCAAATATATTAAATATTAATATCTACCGTAACGCTAAATTATTACAAAGAAAATGATTCGATAATAATGATTCACGTAATACAATATAAATAAGTTAAATATTCTAAAAAGTTAAAAATACACACGTCTTAACCTAATAGAAAAGCACTCAATTATGTCTGTGATAAAATACAATACATGATAGCGTGTCTCGCCACGATTATATTGTTTTCATTAATATTAATAAAATGCCAAAACAAACAAACGGAAAGGCTGAGGAATGGTAATAAAAATTACAATAAAATAAAACAACTAATACACAGACAAAGGTACAAAAATATCAATAAACACGATCGTCGAACGCTCCCGTCTCCTCGCGGCTCGGTATCTGATGCTTTGTACTTTTGCTCTGAATAACGAATATACGTAGGTTAGTAGTATATGAGATCATTGCGTCGCATAACACCTGCATTATGCGCTTAATTAGAAAATACCGACAAAATATGCAGACAAAGTATACGCTAACGTCCTATTTTACATCGGAGCGAGTGGACGCCGGCGCGGCGCCGACGAACTAAATAGACAAGAATATACAAAACTACACGACACGGTCACTTAGACGATACGATCGACACTAACGTAGTAACATAAGACTAGCTGAAATGCGATAAACACTATTCAAAATTAAAACTTAAATTACATCTTTGATTAATAACTCACTCGGTTCATCTAGAAAAATACATTGTTAAAAACGGTATTCAATTCCAATGTAAATGCAATAAGATATTTCATCGGAACTCCGGACCAGTCGAAAAATCGAGAGCTTTACCTTTTCTATAAATCCAGGAACTACAAAACGGTTTTAAAAAGTATACTTAATACCGCACTACTCGATATTACAAGACCTAGTTAGAAAGGCAACTTACACCTTACATAGCTACGGAAGGGACATCACTCCGTCGTTTGGAAGAACATTGCCCCGCGGGGCTAGGCTTGTGTCAGGTACCCGATTCTTGGTAGGGGCCCGTCACAGTGCAAGGATGCATCGGGAAGAGAGTCGTCCACGACATGGTGGTCTGGGTATCGGTTCTTAACATGATTTGGCCACTTTTTTTAGCAGCATTAGTAGCTTCCACAAGAGCTGATAAAGAACTGTAACCTCCTGGTATAGATTCGTCCGCATTTTTCCATTTCTCAGCAAAAGATGGTTGTCGATGCTCCGGGCCAGGAGTGGACGCTGGCGACACAGAATTTGAATTGGGTCCGGGCGTGCTGGGCGTCGACGGATTTAATCCCAATTTTTTCAACCGCATCTTTTCTTCCCACTCTTCGAGTCCATGTTTTGGGCGATTCAAATTTCTATGCTGGTAAAACACTAAAGAAATTCTAGTTGGATTTACCCTGTTTGGACTTTTAACCGACGTGGTGGAATGCATTTCGTGTTTTGCACATTCAAAGAGAACGCTTCCATGTCCTAAAGCTATCGCTACTCCGCCCATTTGACTGTCTTTGAAGCAGTCTAAATTATCTGTTACATCAGTAACTTCTCCAATAGGATCAGCTTTAGGCGGCTCCGGGGGATAAGGGATGGAAAATGGCGGTGGATATAAACACCAGTTAGGCGAAGACTGACACCAATTTGGACTTGGATTCTGGTAGAAGTTCGGGGCAAAATTGGGATTGTATTGATATCCGTAAGAATTATAACAATGTGAATTTCTGATCAACTCTTCTCTTTTATATTTTTCGGCATTGTAATATGCAAGACTATTATAATCATTATACGTATTTTCATAAGGATTGAAGTGTCCATAAGGATTGGGTGGAAAAGCATAAGCGTTAGGTACCTGAGGATAGTTACCGTATCCCTGTAAAGCGGCTTGATTACCGTAATTATTTTGATTGACAGGATGAAAATTGTTACCAGAAAATTCATGTATAGGTTTATTTGTTACTGCCATATTTTGATTGTTAACGTCGTCGTGACTAATTGTATAGTTAGTTTGCTGTGGCGCTGTGTGTGGTACAGCGGTATTCATCCTGTTATCGTAAGGACTTCTATGCTCGTAACCTTGATTTAGTTGAGGTCTATCAGAAGGTGGAAAGGGCTTTAGAAATGTTGAATTTTCCATACCATCAGGAGTACTTATATGTTGTGACCGTGAAGGAGGTCTTGCTTTAGGCACTCTAAATAATGCATTCTCATTTTCAGCTGCTAGATCCTTAGATTTAGATGGATCCCAATTTTTTGACTCTGGAGATTTCCAAACACTTTTTCGAGGTTCTGTGGAGTTTAATCCTTCATTACTAGGCGACTTCAATTCAGGTATTTGAGATGGAGCTGGAGATGCAGGTGTGCTTTGCGATTTTTGAGAGATTTCCGTTAACCTGGGAGAGTTTGGCATATCAAATTCGGGCATTTTATGACTTATGTCCCCAGTTACATTTTGCTTGTCTGCTTCTGGGCTGATCTTCTGTGGTGTTTGATCCGAATTTGGCTCGCTTCTATTAGAATCTGGACTATAATTATTAGGAGGTACATTAAGATGTGCTGTGGTAGAATCTGGGTCTTCTTTCACGACATTATTGAACATACCGTTGGTAGCAAAATCAGGCCACTGACTTTGTGATACATTCAATTGAACAGCATCTGGCGTATTGAATTGTGGCTCTCTCTTTTGCAATCCCGATGCGAAACTTGGTAAGGGATTAGGGTTTGAATTTTGAGAATTCCCTTCTATCATTGACGTGGCGTGATTAGGATTATATAGCGTATTCTGATGATGCATGTTATAACTTTGGTCGTATGAATTATAAGGTGAATCTAGTACAGTGCTAGAAATTTGATTACTTTGTAATTGCGCTTCTGTGAAATTATCAATCATCGAAGCCATATCGAGTAACGCTGGGTTGCTCAAATTGGTGTTGATAAGACCTGAGTTAGGATTATGCATATTAGGATTAACGAACGCGGAATTGTAATGCGAATTATTAGAAAACGCTGATGGATTAGATTGATTTAACGCTGCGGGTGTAGTAGCCCGTGGAGACGCACTGCTTTGACTTCTCGGAC
This sequence comes from Phocides pigmalion okeechobee, assembly GCA_018251015.1. Lineage (NCBI taxonomy): Eukaryota > Metazoa > Arthropoda > Insecta > Lepidoptera > Hesperiidae > Phocides > Phocides pigmalion. Next base: position 6,616 of record DWON01001837.1, read on the forward strand.
TGGCGTTGTTCCTGTTATCGCTGGGCTGAGGAGTTCTCGGTGCGGGAGTATTGCACTGGGATTTCTTCTGGTTATTTGGACTTTGTTGTGAAGAATTAGCTGAACTGTTGTTAGATTCTGAATTATTATCCTCGTCTTTTCGCTTCTTGCCATGTCGCCTACAAGGTTGTAAAGGTACTGACCGCACTCGAACTTCCATGGGATATCTGAAACAGGTTATAAAATTACATTATAACTTCAATTCATCAATAATTTATTATACTAAAATTTGTTATGAAAGAAGGATAAAATTTGAACGTTGTACATCACCACTCACTTTTCCAGGACTTCCAAAGCCCCATTGTTGATCTTCTCCTCCTGGCCTTCTTTAGACCCAAATTCATCTGTGGTGTCCAGAACGTACAGAGGAAGTACGTGTAGCTGTTCATCAGTTGGTTTAGAGAGATTGCGATGTTTTGCCAAAGTTACAACAGCCGTGCAACCGTTGTTCATATTGTGGAGATCTCGATGGGCGTGCGCACAGAAGTCGATACAAGCTGTAACACCTGGAATACCCGAAACTCTTGTTAAAGCTTTGGAAGGTAAACAAATCAATATATAACAAATTTTATGAAGATGCAGAAACAATTATGTTGTCACTTACTAAATACGGAAGAATCCATTTCTATTTCGATTACAAAATCGGTGCTAATTTTTAGGGCTAAGTTAAAACACTTTATTTTGTATATGTGCCTAAAGGTACCTTTAAAAAATATAAGACCCTTTCCTGGCAATATTAAGGCAGATACTGGTTTAGTAGTGGTACCATCATAGATTTTTAAGTTTTATTATGGAGGTTAAAATTAAAGTGTTATCAATTTCTTACCTGAGAAGGGCCTTCCTGGCTTGAATCCTAGACGGCAATCGGAAGCTTCTTTCTCAAACTGGCATTGGTTTTCAAAGGATTTTGGGGCTAGATTCATGTAAAGTGGGCTCAGTAAGGTAGCCAGGACGTTCATGCGCTCTTCAATTTCGCTCTCCTCAGTTTTTACCGAAAGTCGGAACTTGCGGACGGTTTTCGAACGGGCGTATTTGCATCCATTGTAATACATGGACCAGGAGCAGCCGAAACTATAGGAAGCGCCGCACGTCTCTGGATCTAGACCTGAACATACAAATAAACTATAAAACCTGAAGAGTTTCTGGAAAACTACCTAGAGTAACTAAACTAATAGTGGTATATTTTTTATGTAAGATTAGTAGCAATCGAGCATACAGGCCACCTGATGTGAAGTATCCGCTGTAGCCCATGGACATCCATGTACAACTTCAAATAAGTCTGAAGTATTATCTGTAGATAATACGTACATGATATTGTTAGTACGGAGAGATATTGATATTGATGATGATGGATGAGATATGGATTGTACGTAGATGCAATACTATTTCTTAGGACGGTGACGGTTTCCTCGCTTTTAAGTGTTGAAGGTCAGTTTATAATCGTCCAAGGCATACTTTGACCCATAACTAATTTATACACGAACTGAGTATTAAAGTAATGCATTGAAAACTGCATTCCAATTAAAATAATATTGTTTACGTGCCGCCCTGGAACCCGTTTCATGAGATCTAGGAACAGTAAATATGATTCATACGTACCTTGACAAGCGCAAGTTCTATTCTCATTGGTAGCACATCGCCGTGTGGTCGGCAGACCGTATCTGTTCAGCTTGTGGGACAGCAGCGTGTAATCCAAGTCTGCCTCCGATTGGGGGATTCCTTCCCACGCGACCAAACACACCACTATCCAGGATGTCGGACACTTATGTCCGTTGCGGAATTTAACAACCACCAGTACTTTTTCAGTATAGTTTGCACGTCTTATTACCTGTAATTTTATGTAAATAATGACTACATATTATATAGCTTAATATTTTATTAACATTTTCAATATATCTTGCACTCAATTTTGTAAAAAAGAAACGTTAAGGTTTACGAAGAATTGAATCTTCTTACAAATTTTGAGGCAACGTTGACCATTTCCTATCGAGTGACTTATTTCTTATTGGTTTCTTTACGATATCCATTAACTATATTTAAATCGAAAATTATAGTAAAAAATGGACACTAAACGTTGGGATCCATACACTCACCCACTTAGCCATCGGGCATCCTTGAGCCGTTTTTCCCTCTTTCCCCGTATAGCAGATTTTCTCTATTCGAAGTTCTTTTCCTGACAATCCCGTTCGAGTTTCCAGGTCTTTTCGTAATTCTAATAACGTTGATGCTGCACCTGTAACCACGAATTCGGAAAAATGTTAACATATGTATATACAAATAACATCAATATTAAATTAGGCCATATATACATATTAATAAAATTTGATAACTCTCTTATTGACCTAATTAAAGTAATTCTTGACTTAAAATGTGATTTCTAAAATTATAAAGCTTCTTTATCGAGAGATATTGAAAATTTGTTAAGATTGTTCATCAATCTTAGTCAATTACTCATAATGAATAAAGTAACTTAGAGAAGTGTCTGTCACGACTTGTCAAGTTTAAATTTAATAGAAATTTTAGTTGAAATAAATTTAAAAAATCTTACCCAGATGTGTATAATAGCTGCCGGGTTCAGGAGGATTTTTATCAGCTGGAAAACAATTGCAGTCAGGCACTTCTGTTCTTGAGTTGTTTCTTAGTTTCTCTAAGTTTTCCAGATATTCCTTTGAATAATTGAATTTATTTTCTTTTGGAGTTTTCGTCAAGAGATCTAAGACTGGTGTGCCGGGTTTTGACTGGTTTTTAGGATCAGATTTGTCTATCGAATCTGGATCATCTTCCAGTATTTCGTCTTTGGTTTGTAATCCTGGACAAGCACCGTCTCTTAGATGCTCAGGTGGGGGCTTTTTTGTTGATCCCTGACGACAGCAGGAGTACCCTACTTCATTTCGAATAGCAACTGGTCCTCCGTCGCCTGAAAACTTATACGGCTCATTTCTTGGTGGACCGTAATTTATATTTTTATAAATTTTGTGACCTGGTGGCGAATGTTCGGATTTTATTTGCTCTATGTAATAAGGCAACTTTGGATCTGCTGATGCTGTTCTTTCAGGATCGAATCGATTATCTGACTCTTTATTTGCTTTTATATCGAAATTACGACTATATTTTTGAAAACCGACGCCTTCTTGCGACCGTGGAATTTGCGCATAGACTTCTGTTGAATCTTGCTTGCGTTCAAAAGGATAGTTTTGAAAATTGGAGTAATTTGGCATTTTAGGACCAAAATTTTCTTGTTTTATTGTAGAAATTGGTGGTAGGACGGTATTTTGTGACGTTCTAGGAACCGCACCATTTTGATATTCTCTATAAGAATTATTCAAAGGCATATCATTATGATACACTTGGTTCATTAATCTTTGAGGCTCTAACTTCATTTTTTCATCCTTTTGATATTGGTAATTATCTGGTACTTCTATTTTCGGTATTAAAAGTGTAGGTTGCCTAAATTTTGCATCGTAAGCTTCTCTATTATAAGCTCTTTTTTGTGCGTTTGTATCAAGCGCCGTAGCGCAGTTCTGTTGATTCATTTCCGAGACTGGTCCGATAAGCATTTTGGATTGAAAATCTTTACTATCTTGTTGATTATAACTAAAACTATCACTACTGTAAACTTCTGCATATTTTTGCATTTCATATGGTACATTTGCATAAGTACCATATTGTCCTCTCATGTCTGCATAAGAGGTCAATTTTTGAGGAGTTTTGGATACGTTCTTAGACGAATTGTGTTTATCATAAATTCTCGAGACTTCCGTCCCCCCCTCCCATACGTGGTGGCCACCACCTCCGAGCTCACCCGCACCATAGGCTTGGGTGTTTTGTGTATAATTACCAGTGACAGGGTAACCCTGTTCACCTATGCGGTAATTATCTCGGAGATGGTGGCTATACGATAAAAAATGACCGGTGGTATTCCTGTCGTCATTGGCAGCGATGACGCCTTTTCTATCGTCTATTCCCCTGGGCGGCCCCTCGCCAGGATCCCCTTTATCCGGCGGTGTGTTAGTGCCGTCCCGTGTATGGTTCTGTTTATTCAATATCATTGTTTTCAGTCTCGAGTTCAAATTCACCCTGTCCGATTGCGAAAATATTTGCTGTTCAGTCTCCTCCTGCCTTTGTTGTTGCATTTGATTTTGCATTTGTTGATTTTGATGGTTCTGCATTTGATTTTGTATTTGATGTTGCTGATTCTGCAGTTGCTGCTGCTGACTTTGTATCTGTTGTTGATTTTGTATTTGCTGTTGTTGGTTTTGTATTTGATTAATTTGCTGCTGATTTTGTATCTGTTGTTGGTTCTGAATTTGTTGATTTTGAATTCTTTGGTTGTGTTGCCACTGGCGCTGCTGCCAGTCATTTTGATTTTGCACTTGACTATTATCTCTATATTGTCCGCTTGAGTAGGCGCCCGGATACCCGTTACAATCTAGTGAAGCTCGCGGACCGTTGCTCCCCTGCAGGTATCCAGGCTCGGCGTTTCCCGAATGCTGTCCATTCGGCGTATTCTGTTCCTGTCTCTCTCCGTCATTATTCGTATCCCCTGAACCATTTTCGCCACTGTTGTATTCCTCTGAGTGCTCCGAGGTATACTCTGAGCGTTCGTAGTTTTGTTGACTGACGGTGTAAACAGGTGCTGCAGATGTTTGACCTGAGCTCTGATACGAGGCCGCGGAAGCTGGCCGCGAATCATTACTCGCGGTTACACCAGGCGTCGACGATTGTTGTCCATATTGCTGTTGATATTCAGTGGTGTAGTGTGGCGCCCTCGGGGATGGCACCGGGGTGTAGGCCCCGCGATTGGATGGTGGTCTCTGGGTCGGCACAGCTTGTATGCCAGTCTGATAATAAGTGTTGTTGGTGGCATCAAAAGTGGTAGCTACATTCTGGACGGTGTACGTAGTATTGGCTTGATAATGTGGAGATGTCGCGTACGGTGTATGGTTGCCTTGGTAATCTAGCGTAGTCTGGCCTGTTTGAGTTGGTAGCTGTTGGATGAACTGGTTTTGCCAACCTGCGGAAGTAATTATTGTTGATTTGATAAATGTGAATATTTATTACAATATCATACTAATATGTTAAACTATTAAAGTTAATGAAGGTTATTTAAAACTTGTTCTTATCGCAAATTATTTCCCAGTTTGTGACTGCCAAATTCTTAAATTAAAACATTGCTAATTAAAGCAGTGACGCGACGCTAATCTCTGGCAAAGTTCATTATAAATTTCAGTGAAGTATGTCCTCGTTAGGACGTTATTTTTTTAATTCTCATGTTAGTAAGTTTCCAACGTTACGAATTTTAATCTTCTTCAATAACTTTACTTTGTAATATGTTCTTTTTACATGTTTATTCTTTTTTATATGTTTTATCATAGAAGAGTAGCAAACGATACTCATATACAACTACAAATAGGTATGAAGTTTTATATGAGATAGTGTGTAAATGCTTAACTACTTTTGAGGAATACGTTCTCGCTTCTGATTATTTTTGTAATATCTATCAAGTAGTTAGTTAAATATTGTTACATGCCTTGCGATGGATCCGGCTGCCACGTCGCTGGGAATCTGTTGGGATCTCCTGCGTAGAAAGGCATCGGCGCCTGTAAAATCAAATTTGATATACAATTAAAAATGATTATCGTCGATTTGCCCTAGCAATTGCTACGCTGACAGCTGCAAATCTCAATTGATTTGTGCTAGACCTAATAAAATCTAGCAATTTTCTGACAAATGCAATGTACCCTTCGGATAAGTAGTATGTATAGGAAAACATGATTTAAGTATTTCTGTTAATAAATTAATGTGTCCAGAAGATGAAATAAACATGTGGTTTACATTTGAAGTGTCGCTGTAATCCTTTAATCCCACCACTGGGCAAGAGCCTCTTCCCACAACTGAGTGTATCCTGGAGCAACTCCACCTCGAATGGAGATTCCATATATCTCTCTCTATATAAAGGATTATACTTATGTCAGATGTTGCGAAAGCTGCCTTATTGCCTTAGACCAAGTTTAACGATTAACTTCTATCGATAACAACCGGGACTGACCGACGAAGATGTTCTCTGAGCAAGGAAGCGAGAACGACAATTTACCACTGATGGTCACCCATCCAATTTCCGACCACACACGTCGTTACTTAACTTTGTCAATCTTTTACGATTTACACCAACCGTGGTACACTTGAAGTTGAATTTGTATCATTGCTACTTTGATGTCAGAATTATATCTATATTTATTTCGAGTTAAAAATTGAAGATTATCTTAGTACAAGACACATGTGTTTGTACATCACACATGATCGCTGTATCGCGGCCGAGGTCGCGAATAGACCTCGTCCATTGTTTACTTCGTTACGGCGTCCGTGTGAACTGCCCTAACGTAATCGAGGTCGGTAAACCTTGTATTTATGTTAAACTATCTTATTAAAGTAATTCTAAAGTAGTTTCCCAAGTTTACTTAGGTTTGTACATATTATATTTTTATATGATACTACAAACGAGCATGCACGATTCCTAATGTAAAGTAGTTGCAGCACATTTATCCACATGCAAGTTTCAACAGGACTGAAGTCTTATCTGAGCTCGTAGGCTGTTGGTACTCCTAAGTATAAAGTAAGCCATACACGCTACGGTCTGCCGGAGAGGTTATCTATGCAGGTTTGCCTGCGCAGGTCAACTAAACATTGGCAGGTCCAAAAACCTGCACAGGACTATTCCCACACACATTCCGGTCTACCTGCGCAGGCACAGGTGGATCTTTTCGGTGGACCGTATCGTGAATGGCAGCTATAAGGTTACGATTTTGATATTATGCTATTTATTGATGTCATAATTAAATATTGTATTGTGATGAGACATTATTATTTCGACATGCATTATATGAAAGAACAAAATAACAATATTTATGCAATTCGTTAAAATGTTCAATTTGATCCTTAGTCATTTTTATGATATGATGATTTTAACACTGGCCATAGAGAAGATAGTATTTAAGAAAAAAGTTTAAAAATGGCGGAAAATGAGAAAACTATAAAATATGAAAATGAAAATCAAGATGGAGATGATCTTTTATAAGGACTAAGATAGTCACCTCGCTTGCAAGTGCATCCGGCAACTGCTTGGATACCCTTAGTGGTGGATTAAAACAAAAAAAATATTTCGAGTAGGATTATGAGAGCGGCGGTACTATACCCGTTGTAACTCTACTTCTCAATTTGTAGTTAATTTGTGACAACAATTTTAATTACAACAGTTTGTAGTTGTGATCTCTACAAATAATTGGCGATAAATTCGGCGAGCGTGCGGTTGCGTGCAGGAATTGCTCAAGTTGGGCACACGGAACAAAAAATAAAAAAAAAACAACTTTACCGTTGACATACTTATCTAACAGTAGTTTAACCCCTAACTGACACCTTTAACACCTATTTTCTGTCAAAACGCAAAGTATTACAGCATGAACTTGAAAAGTGTATTCTTATCTTATTTTTTGGGGAAACTCTCAAAACTTATTAAAGCGTAAGTTTCCCAAATTTGTGTTTAATTTTCTTTTTAAGGAGTATCAGGTACCTCTTCTCGGTTCAAGGTGACTTTTCGGACACTCTGTTTTAGCAAACTTTTAAGGCGAAGAAAAATAAAAAATACGAACGTATTACGGTCGGCATTGCCGTGCTTGCTATAAACTTCTTACGTAATTAAAAATAAACTTAGACGCGAGAAAACCGAGGGCCGGTAAGCTCGAAAAAACGCAGGCAAGAAATGAAATTTTTAATATCGCGAAGGTAAGAATATTATTAAATTATAAAACTTGAGTACGTAAACGGGGCTAAAGTACGGGGCAAACATGTTATGAGAACGAATTATATGTTTCAGTTAAGTGTAGGTACATACATTACTTTGAGCTCGCAGCAAACTTTGTAAGATTTTAATTTCTGCGTAAAACAGACCTTCGAAACGCCTTTCAGAGTTCGTTAAGATTTTCATTTACGTGCGCCCGTCACATGTAATTAAAACTTAATGGGTAAGAGGATTTAATAATTAAATTATTGTTCTTTATTACTTTCCAAGTTTTCAATGAGCAATTTATAAACTTTCCTCGATAACACATATATTACTTAATTGCCCTCTAATTCTTTTTTTCATATCGACGATTGGGACAATCGTTTGGGACAATGCGTTTAAAAAAATCAAATATGTTACATCTATAACATGTAGGGAAATAGGTACAAATACAGATCGACAAAACACAAAACGAAATAAAGTGTCTCGTTTCAATCTGGGAGCGATAAATTCGGCGGGCGAGCGGCTGCGCGCAGAAATTGCTCAAGTTGGGCACACGGCACAAATTAAAAATTTTCAACTTTAACGTTGACATACGTAGCTAGCAGTTGTATATTGATACGTATGGCGAGGGCGTACGGCATTCAATACAATTTAATATAACGACATCGGAATTATGATTTTAAACGAATATCATCACGGAATTTATATATTTTATTATGCAACGGGTATTCACGATTAACGCTTTTTGAGAAATTTCCCCTCGCTACCGCAGTTTAGCCGTGACCACGAACCATGCAGCTGGTTCGAAATATCGGCAATAAAAAAGTGTTAATCGTCAGTTTGCGTTCTATAGTAAAATGCTTTGGATTTGTAAGGCGCATTGACCATGAAAGTTTGTCAAATGACGAAAAAAAAATCAAAAGAATGGTCATCCTATAAGCAAGAGGATAGAGATTTGAAGGAGGCGTTAATTAGTATGGCAGTGGGTCTCAGAGGTTGAGGAATAGATGGTAGGTACCACCGCCATACCCATGCTAGCGTGAACCATATCTGCCTCTGAATGGATAGGTCGATGTCAGCTCATTTATATAAAAGGTGCCCATGTTAGTCTTGGGGAGTAGCAACACTTCTATTTTCAGGCCGGATTTCTGTTTTCTATCAAGCTGGTTAAACATATCTATGGGCTCATATCCACTTAGCGTCAGATGAACTGCATGCATTTGGGATTAGCTGAATGAGCATGCATGCATATCAGAAATATAAAATGACAAAAAAGTATTATTAATATTGCGAATTTCAAATTTCACTGCAACTCCTACAGTTGAAATATCATAAAATTTGTGATATGCATATCTTTATTTTAACTTTAATTCAAGATATTATATTTACAAAAACTCCAAGGCGTATTTAGTTTCATGACAAAGGGACAAGTGTGTTACATTGAAATGCCAAAACTTTTGATTCATGCCAACCTTACGTAAACAAAACGACAATTCTGTCATTTGTTGACGGACAAATTAATCCTATAAAGAAACAAACACAATTACCCAGAATAAACGCAATTATAATTATCAAAACTGGCTTTTAACGACATTTTATTTAGCGAAACAACATAACAGGGAAAAGATAAACAAATTAAGCGAGTCCTTGGAGACGCCGTTTATTTTATTTACGAGGGGATTTTCGTTAAATTCGATTTACGATCGCGAAATAGCGATGCTTTTTTCCCCGGCGATTAATAATTACACGTAGCTTTTATTGTTTTCATATTATTATGAAGTAAGATTAAACGTCCATCTCCTATTTTACTCCTCTCACTAGCCATATCTTCTTCACAATGTAATAAGTTTGGGCCCGATTAAAATTTGAAGTAATGTGACGCATACGTAAAAGGTCGCCTCGTTTCAAAGTGTAGTCGGCAACCGCACTTCTCATGCTCTAATGCTTAACGGTGGATTATGAGGGTGACGGTTGTACCTCCTCAGTCAAACTACAGATCTCCCACTTTTCTCATAAACGTAAACTAAAACCGGTCCATAATAATGCAATGTAAAATAAATACGTACTTTTTAATCCCAGTAGATATTATTAGTACGTTATATAATTAGGTGATGGGTTGTGAATGGTAGTTTGACTCAAATTCGTAGTTTGTTACTTGCGTTGCACAGGGCGTTACTCAACCAGGTGTACCGACGACCTGATAAAGGTAGCGGGTTACCGGTGGATGCAGAGGGCACAGAACCGGTCAGAGTGGCGGCACCTGGGGGAGGCCTATGTCGAGCAGTGGACATGTAAAGGCTGATGGAAGGATGATACTTGCGTTGACACTTTGGTACCATCTGATCAGTTTATACTTTTAAAGATACCTGGGTAACTGACACTGTGCAGCTGTTGGTTTACATTTCTGATACTTCATTTTGAGGAGTTTAGCAGCAGTTTAGTAGGAGTTTAGTAGCATATCCATAGAGCTTCAGATGTAGTTAAGGTTGTACGAGCAAAAGATGCCGGCGGAAAAGTTCTTACAGATATTGCCTTTTGACATCGAAACTATAGGACTGGCTTTGACGCAAGGAAGTTTGATTTTGCCTGACGTTCAAACGTTGATCGAACTCGCAAAAGACGAAATGACGTTCCAATCGCTAACTGAATTTTGTTACTATTTTTATTTTTCTTTTTCTTACCTTGTTTTTGATACTATTAATCTGTATTTTGTAATTATGGTTAATTTAAGTTCTGTATTTTTAAATTGTCATTAAATATATTATTAATTAATTTATTATTGAAAATTTAATAACATACTCTTTTTTTAACTGCGTAGGTTTTGCTACTTGATAGATAGGGCTTAGGTAGAATCGTAAACGTATTATGTGTAAGTAATATAAGAGTTTATGTATGAGACTAGGCAATACTCTATTTATATCGGAATCTGGTTATATGTCACAGACCAGATCCAGTGGAATCAGGAATTGGAAAAGGGTACATGTTGCGGATAACTGACTTCATACATACGTACCATTTGTTGATGTGATGATTATTATCATACTCACCTTGTTCATATCAGGATTCGTTATGCAGTAAGTTGCAGGCAAATTTTCTGTCTGCTGGTTTTGTAGAAACGAACGATACGGAAGATTCTTGTGAAACTAATTCCGTACTTACCATGATTTCACTGAAGCATTTGTTTCGGTTCAGGCACGACGAGATATAAACATATCCATGAATACTGGTTCCTTTAAGATCTCTCAGCAGACGTCGAAGATTTGGAGAATTCTAAAGCTTGCGATGTTATCGGCTACCGTCTTACCTGAACTCTTTTTCTTCATGTCATGGAGAATTAGGGCAGCGAGCATCGTCCCATTAAAACTGTTACGATGGTTTAAGTTCAGGAAGAAGCTGAGTAGTTTCTAAAATTTAGTAAGTTCATACTCACCATATTGGGACTTGGTTCTTGTTTCATAGCGGGGGCGGGGAAAGTCCAGGTAGGAGCGGCAGGGCGCAGGCCCACCAACACTACTGTTTCTCCGTAGGTCTTGTACCCGGGTTGGGTCATCGGGGTGCTTCGGGCGAAGGCTGGCTGACTCACCATGGGCTGGCTCGGGTGCTCCTGCTTCATGGCGGGGGGGGGGGGGGGGGGGGGAGAGGGCGCGGCGGGCGCGGCGGGCCCGGGCGAGGCGGCGGCGGGCAGGCCCGGACTCAGGCCCACGGGCGCTGACACTGACCCTCCGAGGGGCTTACGCCCACGGTAACTCTGGAAAGATAGGAAAAGGAATTTAGGATGTCAGTGCTTTCGGGATCACCTCATGTCTGTTTATTACTAATCAACGAATTGAGAAATCGTTAATTTAAAACCTAAATCGGTAGTATGAACCTCAAATAAATAACCGAGAAGGTACCACCGCCGCCCTCATAATTCGCCGTAAAGCAGTTCTTGTGTTGCGGTTGGGGAGGTGCGGTTGCAGGCTACACTTAGAAATGAGGTTACCGTGTCAGTATTCAGCAATAGCAATACACGCACAACCTCATATAGGACCTCGATCCTCTTTGAGGTCCTTTGTGAATACCATGGGCTGCAGGGTCTACTTAGAATCAATTAACCTGTACTGTCGTTTGTTCCAATGCTCATATATATAAAAAATTAACATGGTTATAATAAATAATTTTACATTACATCTTTAAATTAAAATGATTTTATGTGTTCATTAGGTTTACTGGTTGGTTGATTAATTAAAGATTTATAAAAATCTTTCACGTAAGGTTAAGGATTTAAGACCATGATGATATTCTCTCAAAGTCTCTTTGATTTTATTTTGATACACGGTATCTTTAGTCAGAATACATGATCAATAGTGTTACATATTTACAACAGTAAAAGATATACAACGTGTATTATAAGAATTGAGTTATTAGCCCAATTAATAATCAATTTATGGCTACCATTAAGAAATTTTATAGCGGCAATATCGTATTTGTAAAATATTAAAGCCGCAAGCGCCATGTCGAATGGGGAACGTCATGTAATAGACCGTGAGCCAGTAATTTTCACATCTTTTTCAGACTATAATTTATAAAATGCTTTAGAGTGGAATCATGAAGCCGTGTGATCATGAAGTCTGAATGTTAGCAGCGGTTCTATGATTTTTATTACACTATAACTTATAAAATGTTTCAGAGAGGAATCATGAAGTCTTGCTACCATGACGTGTTCTGAATGTCCGCAGCGGTTCAGTAGATGACCGATGACCTATATATGTATGTAAAAAAATATATAACGAAAAATCTACCATCGTCCCTCATTTAACCTAAGGCACCGTAGCTGACGCTCAAAAGGCTTTGTGATCTTAAAGCATTTTACGGATCATCTCTTTAGAAGAAATTATTGTTAAAAATACCGTTGACTCGTGGATCATAACCAACGAGGCTCATTTCCCTTACGGAACCGCTGATGAAGCTTGCAAGGCTTCATGAAACACTTCACAGAAACATTTTACGAATTATGGTCCAAACTATTCGATTGGCAATGGTCGAAACGATTAGCAAAACTTGTATCTGGCTCATGGACTATAAACAATCGTCCTGGCTACGGTGTAAGAGATATCTTAAAATGATTGCTTAAATAAAACGAGTACTGTGCGTGTAATTAGTGCCATTATAATTATTTATGAGGAGGGATTATCCTATCGTATCGTGTAATAAACCAGAGAATAAACTGCGTAGTATCTGGCAACGAATGATTGCTACATCGCAATATATCTGTCTTCATAAAAGGAGGCTTTACAAGCTAGGTGTAGCCTTGGTCATGGTTGCATACACGTTTCATTACTTGACTATGCCATTGCATAGTCAAACGGTTAATTAAACGAAGCTTATTGTTTAAGAATTCAACTGAAACTATTATCATTGCGGAAATTATATATTTTACTATATAACTATATATATTTTACTATATAATATATGTTTTTCAATTGTCGATTTTTGAAAAAGTTGTATAGCTCTTGGTCACGGATAAACTCGTCGGATAGTCGTGACTACGACCCACAGAACTGGTACACTCTGACGAGTTTATCCGTAACCACGAGTCGTGTAACTGGTTCGAAATATGGGTAATTGAAAAGCGTTAATCGTGAATACCCGTTATGCAGTAAGATTGAAACATATGAGAGGCAAAATCTACCATATTAAAAGTTTTAAGAGGTGCTATGAGATGGGAAAATTTGTATTATATGTTTTACGAGGAATAAAGAAAAGTAATAAAAAAATGGTTATATGTAAGTACTGGTTTAAACCAATCAGGTGTCTCCTTAAATAAATAAAAATATAAAAATTGGTCAAACCGTTTAGTAGAAAAACAACGACCATACAAATAGCGGGATTTTATTATAATTTATTGTTATCATTTTTTAGAAACTGAAGATCATGATTGTTTATTTTGAATGGTTGTTTTTACATTGCATGTTTATTTATCAATCGATTTAAAAGAGTGCCGAGAGTTTTTTTCCGCCGGTTTTTTTCTCCCGGTCTACGTTAGCCAACAGGCGCTTAAAGCCGATGTACCGATTTTACATTATACCCTTGACATTCATTAAATGTATGTAAACACCTTAAAATGAAAAAATAATCTAACTTAATCTTGGATTTATTCAATACTATCAATATCGGTAGTAATTTGGATTTTACTTTGAATCCATGTGAATTAAAACTTTGTCTAGATTGTTGGTAAGGATCAATTGGATAAATTTAAGTCTTATATTTCAAATTATCATATTACGATGATTTGATCACAATAGTCCCGTTGAAAGTCCTAAGATGTCGTCACACCGAGCACCGTACCAAGACCTCCACACGATCGGAACGTAATTTCAAATTGGAAATTGAAAATTGAAAATGAAATTCATGTATTATTTAGCTATTACGAAATTATGAGTTTTGTCTTTCTTGAGTTAATTGGTTTTGCAATGAGAATCAATTGCGTTTTTATATGATTCAAGTCTGGAACATGGTATTCATGTTGCACGAAGATGGTACAAATGTAGTTCAGGGGAAATACCATTGTCGACTTCATAATCCGTGTCTTTATAGTCCGTATAACTGTTGTGTTTTAGTTTAAGTTGCGGTTGTTGGCTATTGTTGTCTTTAGGAGTAAAGTTTTTACGCACGTCCACAGAACTTCAGTCCTGTTTAATGTGTGAATGTCCAAGGGCTGCAGCGCTTACTTACGGCGGGTTATGAGGGTGGCGGTGGTACCGCCCCAATCGAGCTCTAATGGCTCTACCACCATTAATTTTTGTACCTTTAAATTTGTATATAACGAAAGATGTAAATAAGAAATCTTTAAAAAACACCGTTTGTGTACTTTTATGTTGTACTTGTACTTGCGTTTTTGTTTTTACCGTAACAAACAAAAATATTTTCAGAAATGTTATCATTATCGCCTGTTATGATGTACGTCTGTTAGTCGTCCCCTGACGGCTCCTTTTGTAGGTATTTTTGAGGATTTCAATTTTATTTACAAATGTGCAATGAAGCTTGTACCATACTGAGGCATAATCGAAAAGAAAAATAAGTTTTGCAAACATCTGCGATTATCGAATTTCTTAACGTCCTTACAAACATGATTATAGTGGGACGACATAACAATATGTAACGTAACACGATATTACATTTCTATAGACCAAGTAATCCAGATATCATCGAAAATTTTCGGATATTTTGAAGTAGGTGAGCATTATTAATTTTTGCCGTAATGTAATGCAGTGGAGCGGAAATTCCTTCAATGCAATGATTTTTGTGGGTTAATGAAGCGAGCAT
The DNA here is from genome assembly GCA_018251015.1 of Phocides pigmalion okeechobee. NCBI lineage: Eukaryota > Metazoa > Arthropoda > Insecta > Lepidoptera > Hesperiidae > Phocides > Phocides pigmalion. The sequence continues at coordinate 21,740 of DWON01001837.1, forward strand.
AATGCCAATGGAGTTCTGTCGGACGATATCGGATGAAGAGGGATTATCCCGCAGGATCAGAAGTTTAGTAATACTTTTAACAAGGATTTTTTAAGTTATACTTTTGACGCGTTATTATTTCTATTTATATGGTGGTATCTTCTTTTTTAAATGAAGTGGAAACGATGATAGATATAACATTGATTCATAAACACAAGGCTAAGCAGAGAATGTGCATTGTAATAGAGAAGAAAGTGTACAGCATATTGAGAGGGGAGGTCTAACTCGGAAATAACCGACGAGACACGAAGACGGCCGAATGGACTGCTACGACGTGCCATGAGATGTTTCACATCAACTGATATGATGTAGAATATTATGTGCAATTCAAACTGTTACCGGTTAAAACAGCAAGGTGCAGTTACCACTCTTAAGGCTTAAATTAAAGGCTCCTACGGATTTCTGTCCAATTTTAAGGTTGTATGTGGCTGTCAAAGAGGTGTTGGACTATATAACAAAGAAAAACTTAAAATTACATAAATTGAAACATGTTACATTAATATTCAGTTGAGAATAAGAAATTAAAGTAAGGTCGTATGTACACTCCCACGGCAACTCAAAACAATAAGTCAAAATTTAGGCCTCAGCGACAAAGGGCATCCATTAAGTGTAAACAAAGGGCTCATTGTTGGGCCCGCAACTTGCCCACCGTAGTAAACTCGCCTTTGTTTAACTTTGTGCAACCGCCTTTAGCTTAAACTTTAATTGTCTTTATCTTAGCCGTATGAAATATTGTTCTGTGACTCAGAATTACGAATATGCAGGTGCGCCGAATATTAAAGTAGAGGTGTGTTATATACTTTTTTTTCAAAAGGTAGTAGCAAATGGGCATGCAGTCCACTCGAGGGTAAACGGTCACTGCATTCTATGGATATCTGTTCACAACTCCATAATAAAAGTATCACTTGAAGTCGATCATAGATGGATGGACAACCACGTCCAATCTCAAATAGAACAGAAGTTCTATTTAAGGATGGACGCGGATGCGTTCTTACTCTTGAG
>DWON01001838.1:0-22774 GCA_018251015.1 Phocides pigmalion okeechobee
GAACTGATTTTGAAAACTTTAAATGGCTCTTCTGTAAAATTAGGTCTATTCGCGTTGTGGCCCTTTTGTTTTGAAGTGGCGAATATTGTTATGGAATGATGCCTAAAAAGATTACATGATGAGTGTTTACTCTCATAAACAAGTAGGCACAGAAGCAAAGCCTTTTGTAACGTTAAGCCGGAGGACTGTCAATGGTACAGCTATGTGTCTGATGGAATGTTTTACAATGTACCAATAAGTAAGCTAAATTAAATGTATGGCTGTGATATTCTACTATAAGCTTACTAAATGATTTATTGTAATTGATATAACAGTATCTGCAGAATTTAAATTAAAGAGAACGTAATATTATTATTCTGTAGTTATTATTTCCGAATATTCTCGAACTATCTTGAAGGGTGGGAGAACTATAACTATAGTTCGATCGGGGAGGTACCACCGTCCTCATAATCCACCGTAAAGCATTACTTGTGGTTGGAGAGGTGCGGTTGCCAGTTACGATTTGAAGCGAGGCAACCATCATAGTCCTTAGAAGTAGCAACGCATCTATGTTCGAGCTCAGATAGGATTTAGGTCGTATTTCTGGCTATACGTGGATGTCTATGGGCTGTGACTACTTAACATCAGGTGGTTTGCATGCTCGTTTGCTACTCTTCTTACATAAAAAAGAACGTAACAGGAGACACTCTACACCTAATCTGCTACTCTTTATCTAATGATAGTCTCAGCTCTCATGGGGGAGGAGATGGGTAGAGTTTATTCAGGCCTTGAGGATTCTCTTTTTACCCGGGCTATAGCTCTAGGGGTTCAAATGCCCCTCCCTCTCGGATAGGGTCGCGCAGCTGAAATTGATATGAATATTCCCAAAGATATAGACGGTAATTCATAATATCAGGCGTCACTTAACAAAAGGTGGTAGAGCCATTAAAGCTCGCCCGGGGCGGTACCACCGCCACCCTCATAACCCGCCGTAAACCAACATGTTCTTCATGTGTTGTGTTTCGGTTGGGGAGGTGTGGTTGCCGGATACACATTATTGGAGGCGACCATCTTAGTCCTCAAGAGTAGGAACGCATCCGCGTCCATCCTTAAATAGAACTTCTGTTCTATTTGAGATTGGACGTGGTTGTCCATGGGCTGCAGACACCACTTAACATCAGGTGGCCCGCATGCCCGTTTCTTACTATCGCACAATAAAAATAAATAAAAAAACTTTGGCTGCAACGCTCATATGTACATTAGATCAGGTCAGCGTTGCGGGAGGCGGCTTAAGCGGAAGCTTATTTCTCCAGACTGAAGATGCGCCGACAATTTACTGAAATATTGTATTATTAGCGTCTGTATATTATCTACGAATACACAGACGTAATGTCCGCTCCCAGGCTTGTAGCGCCGAACTAAACACAACACTTGTGTTCGCCCGTAATCCATACAGATTTGACGTAAAACACAGGTGTGTACAAACCGCAAGCGCGTTGGGCCAAGTTGGGCCAAGCAGTGTTGTACGCCGCAGGGAAAGTATTAACTACTTTACAAGAAATCAAGAATTACTTTACAGTTGTATTTTTTTATATGAGAAAAGTAGTTCTGTGAGTACTTTTGACATGAAGCGTGCCTGCAAACCGCTTCATGTCAAAAGTACTAACAGCCCATACACATGTACGTACAACCACAAACACGATTGAAATCTTATCTGAGCTCGAACGTAGATACGTTGCTTCTCCTGAAAACTAAGATGGTCGCCTCGCTTCAAAGTGTAGCCGGCAACCGCACCTCTCCAAACGAAACACTAGTAAGGATTTACGGCGGATTGTGAGGGTGGCGGTGGTACCCCCCCACTTTGAAATATAGTTCTCCCACCTTTAAATAGCTAGGAAATAAATTTAAAAACTATGAAATAAATAAAAAGGTCCAATAAAAATCCATAAATTAATTTATTAACACTATCTGACAATATTATAACAAGTTGCTTTATGTACAAAAACTTTAACATTCAGTTAATTTCGTACAGCGATGAGACGTAAAAAACAATTAATTAAAAGTAGTAAAAGACACTTGCATATTAATAATAAAATTAAAACAATTGAATGAAGATACATATAATAAATAATGTAAAAATAAAGATCATACATACATAATGTATTTGAAATACATTAGGTAATGCAACTATTTATTAAACTGAAATTTTTGTAAACAATAATTATTTTGAAAATTAACGAAATGAGTTTAAAATTGTTTTCGCTAATGTATATTTCGTTTAAAGTTATTACGATTCTTAACAATGCACCTATTTCCGTACTCATATTTACATTAGTATGACAATAAAACTTACATTTTTAAATTGTTAAGTCTGACAAATATTTTCATTAATGATAGTTGAACGGAACTAGAAGCGATACTATTGAAGACTTAAAAATGTCTGGTTAATGTATTGATTATATTGATTATATTTATCAGTACATTGGAATGAAGTACCTACATGGAAAATAATATACGTTACCTAAAAGTCGCTTAAAAATCGTAAAAATATACATTGACCAGTCATTTTTAGACATTAGAAACGACAGTAACCACGTAATCAGACTATTATCACAATAATATAAATATTTGTTATTTTATTTTAATAAAGCGTTGTTAAAATGCAGCTTTCGTTTACAAAAAAACACTAAAGAACCTAAAATTCGTTGCAAATAAAAATAAATGCCAATTTTTCAAATAGACAGCTTTCAATATGTTTTTTCGAACACATTTTGCGCTATCTTTACTTATCTTATCGTTTTCTATCTTTGGATATTTTTGATTTTTAGTCCGCTATACAATAAAAGGTATTAACACTAGTTTTTACACAGACAATACAGGGTTTGTAATTGAAGTAATATTTGGATTTTCGTTTAAAATTATGACTTACAATTTTAGATTGGACACTTACACTTTACAGAGTTTTTTGTATAGTGGGTACTAAGAACACAAATATAGTTTCGTAAGCACCCAGACCCAGAGCAGAAATTCAATATAAAAATACCATTTTTCCGGTAAATTAACTGAGCTGAATTAAAATAAAGCGTCTAATGTTTTGACTAATGTTAGGGTACTTTTCATTTTGCTGTTTTATTGAATAGGCGTGAAGGCTCATGTGTTCAAGTTGTAACAAAACTATCCTGTCTCCAAATTATTTACATTTATTTATATATTCCTAGAAGCGATCCAAATATTTCTCCAATTCAATGAAATTAACTAAGATCTGTGTAAATATTCCCGTTTGGACGGACGGTTGTAAACATTTCTAACGGTTGCAATGTTCATGTTGAAATTTGTGACTCAAAAATGATTAAAAATAATGTGAATAATAATAATAATAAAATTCCTTTTAAAAATTTCCTTAAAATTTATTGTATAATCCTTTAATGTTTATTACTTACATTATGTAATTCATCGGTTGTTTGATAAATTAAATTTACATTACATTACGCAATTTAAGCTCGCTATAAATCAAGTTTTGACATAATATATCTTTGAGCCACAAATTATTTAAAATCATTCTTATACCCTGTTGAAGGTAGAGCCATTATTTCTTTTATTTAATAAATTAAGTAACAAGTACAGACATGATATGACAAAATAAATTTCAATAATTTTAGTATTTTTATTATTTTATTAAAAACACAAATAAAAATGAAGGAAATGTGTAAAAAATATCAATATAAATGGTATTGTAAGTCAAACATTTTGTCAATTACATTACATTATTAGTTCCATTGCATATTTAATTACATCTTTAGGTGAAACAAATTTAATATATATTCTTTAAAATTTAATGATAAAGAATTTAATTTGAAATATACGTTAGAAATAGAAATAATGTTGCTAATTAGAAATATATCTTTATTTGGTCGGATGTACATTAACTATTTACGGCTTTTCATGTCATATACTTGAGAAATGAACAGATGGGACTCAGAAAAACGCTAGGACACGTACATAACAAAACTACTTTTATTTACAATTAGTTCAACTACAATACGCTAATCTGTACATCCATGTGTCTATTTCATTTCTTTATGTATTTATCTTTATGTATGTATGTGCATTTTTACATATCAAAATTCCTTAGTCATACGTCAAAAATAGGCATGTTATGACGTTTTTACATTTGTCTAAATTAAAAGAACTTTTCGTATTTGTCTACAGATATCGATTTTATATCTGGACAGTTTATAATTTATAGTCGAAATATTTGATTTTTAATACCCTATAAATTTTTCATAAGATTCAACTAGGCTTTATTGATAATATTATTTATTTCATTAAATAATAATCAACACTATGGATGGTGACATTATTATAAATATGATAATAGTACTTAATTGTTAAGTAAGTAATATTATTATATTATCGTTAAAAACTGTAATGTAAAGTGGTCATGGGTTTCAGTAACATAATATTGATTTCAATATTGAAGTAAGATAATTCTATGAAGCGGTGCCCTTAATTTAGAACAGTGTAAAAACCATTTTTCAAAATGGACTCCCGTGCCAGCGCTTTTGGAAAGTCTTTGCAAGTTCTAATAAGAAATATATAATCATCAATACAGGAATACAATAGTTCTACTTTTATGGGACCTAGATTTTGCGATGAGATTGTAATTAATAAGATTTCTTTATCATTTGTATTGTTTACATTGTTTAAGTTAGGCTTTTATTATAATTCCTTTTAAGATTTTATTTTGTTTAATATTTAAAACGATCTGAACGAGTGTTAATTAAGAAAGAAGGAAAAGATATTTTGAGGCTTTCGATTTTTTTTAATGTTACAAAGATTTTATTAAAAAAAAACGGCAAGTATACATACAGGAGACTAAAAATGTAACGTTTTTGATTATAAAAAAATCTCCCAGAATCTATTTCAATATGAAATATAAAAAGATCAAATAAGATTAATGAGCTTTTGGTATGCAGCTTAAATTAAGATAGTCATACAATTGACTAGAAATGTAACTTATTGAATATTAATGAAACTATCCCGTCCAGAGTGCCTTGAATTGAAAAATACAATAAAAATAAACGAGCTTTCATGTTCAAATTAGGAGTAAGGTTCTCAATTCGTCAATTATGTTAAGGAGTTCTTTGAAAACTATCGGAATTCAACCGAAGTGGATATTCTAATTTAGAGTGTTAACGGATATTTTTAAACTAAAAGAAAACTTAGAACGAAATTGCAGGGTAGTTTTTTTAAGGTTTATGAAGGTGGTATAACCTTCTGTAGTTTAATTTCGATACCGTCACAGCCACTTCGATTACTGCCTTGTAAAATTGGGATTAATCACTGCTATGGATTTGAAGGACATGATAAGGGAGACGCATAAACATGATATTATCAGGAGCAGCAACGCTCTTGTGGTGGATTTAAGGATTTAGCTCCTGGTGCAAATTGAATACAGATACCAATAGCCTAAAGTGGTCACTGATATTAGGTAGATTGCAAGCTCGTTTGTTACTCTAATGTTTAAGGAATTTAAATGGGTATTTGAGACCTCAATACTTCAAATTATTTTTGTTTTCTCAATTTCATTGCTTCAGTTTCAGATTACTTTTATTACTTTGAAAAAAGCCTTTTAAAATCCTTATTAATTACAATCACAACATATCATCGTCCGGGTGTTCTTTCTCGTAGATTTCCTGCATTTTCTGTTGGTTTTTCACTTTTTTCATCTGTGCGTAGATTGAGGCTGCCTTGTAGTTGATTGGCCCGTAGTCTTTCATGTCCGCGTCGGCGTATATAAACTGGTCTTCGGGCCGGAACGGCTGTGGAAAAATATCAAATTTAAAGTAAGTTTCAGTTTTGTGATATTTCTTTGTTTGCTTGTATGTTTGTTTGTTTATTTGTTTCTTTGTGTGTGTGTTTGTTTGTATGTTTTTTGTTTGTTCGGTTGTTCATTCATACATTCGTTCGTTTATTCATTTGTATATTCGTTCACTCATACATTCGTTCGTTCGACATTCCTTGCTTTGTTTATTTATTTACAGATTTTATTGTTTGTTTGCTTGCTCATTCGTTCGTTTTTTCATTCACTCAATCATTTATTTATTTGTTCTTCTTGAAACACGTCACGACCTTACAAAGGTGAAACTTAACGCCTTGGCCATTCTTTACATGCTAACTCTGGGTGGCGATAAAAATATACGGTTGACATAATATTTGTAATACTTTCAAAATCATTAACTTAAATTAAAATGGAATTACTTAAAAAAATATGCAACTTTTGTAATAAATGGTGGTCATAAATATTGTTATATTCCTAAATATTGCGTAATGAGGTCTTGTGTGATTTAAGGTTAATGAGGAATGTTGTTGTGATATAATAAAAATATTGTAAGCTGTTGTAAGCTTACAACATTTTTTTTAACATTTTTTTTAGAAATTCTATAGAAATATCTTTCTATAGAATTTGTCATTGGTTTCAAGTTTACTAATGCTCTTAGATAGAGTGTGGAGTGTAGTTTTCTCATTTGATGAGATAATTTAGGAAGGGACAACAATAGAGTGATTATAATATAACCCAGAATAATATATTGTGTAAGTAGTGTAACCCTAATTCTAAATAATAATATTTTCTATTACAAAATATTTATGTTGATGCAATCATCGTTAATATATTTGAAAATCTATTCCAAAATAAAAGTTTTTGAAATGATAATCTCTATCAGAATCAGAATCTTTGTAATTATCATTTCATCTGGGCGAAAAATCAAATTATTGCAATAACAAGGCAATTGATTATCTCAATAAATACAATTTACTAGCTTTTTTCACGGCTTTGCTGGCAAACAAGTTAATATAACAATACAATTTAATAAATCGTGTGATTTTATTTCTACGCTAAAAATATATTTGAAGTAAAGAAAACGAATAAAAAAATTAGGCGTGGTTTGAAATAAATTCCTTCTCTGTGCTTACGCCATGTAAGTGATCTTTCTTCAAAATCTCATGATTCTAGATTCATCCGTTTCGATTGTGTATTGATATTCGAGTTCATATGCATAAATGACCTATTAAATTGTCACATTTTACCTAAATATGACATAATATTAACTAGATAATTCTTTTTTTTAACTATTCACTTATACATGTATATTTATTTCGAAACTCTATTTTGACTGATTAAAAAGATTTCAACTGTCAATTACTATTACTAATAATTGTATTTAATTCTATTCACCCGTCTTCTGATCTCCATGAGTGTTTGATATAAATAGTTTGTACAATAAACTTATCTGTTAACATAGAGTAAGCACTTATGTTGTTAATTTTTAGGTTAGTCCACATTAATCTTATGTTATTTGCTTATTACATTCAGTAAATAAGTACATTTTACATTATGGCTATTAAATTATAATGTACATAATATACATATAATAAATACATAGTAATCTTGTGACATTGTTAGACAATTATATACAAGCGGGCCGAGGGGACCAGTAACAAAGTTATTTTATAAGATATAAATAATATGTAAATAATAAAGTATATTCAACAATTTCCTTAAATTCTACATTGTATGGTCGGTTCGGTTAAAAGGGTAGCCGGCAACCTATCCAACCGAAAAACAAATAATGCTTTACGGCGAATTATGAAGGCAGCGGTGGTACGTCCCCGGTTGAATTATAGTTCTACAACCTTTAAAACTATTACTATTTTTACAGTTAATTAATGTTGTTCGTAAAAAATCGTAGTCTTATTTGAAATTAAATGTGGATGTCCACGGGCTGCCGCAACTACTTAATATAAGATGATCTGTACCTTTGTTTCAATCCCATATAGAAGACGTTGTTTCAATCCCATCAATAACAAGACAGGAAACAAGAAGATTTTTAGATAGCGCACAGAATTAGTTTATAATAATTGATTGCTAAGCGTATTAGGAAGCGATCGAAATGAATTTTGAAAATTACCTTTTTAAAATATGTACGTGTCACTCTTGGTAATTCGTTCCTAGAAAACAAAAACACAAAACTTCACAACATTGCTCAGTCATGCCTTACAGGAAGCATTATTGCTAATTTGATTGCCAAATAGAATTATTATAGTATTTTATTAAAAGAAACCTTAAAGTTATACCAATTGTTTAAAATAACAATACTTATTACTTTTAAGATTACTATACAGTACAATATACTTAGTATTTTTCCGATAGAAATCCACTATGCAACTAGAAAGTGTTCTTCAGAATAAATTTTGCAATATTTTTAAGAGTAAACAACGGTCAAAAAGTACTGTTATTTTTTAGTTAAAACAAATTTTAAAATTTCAAAATTTGGCGTATTTTTAATTGTCAAGGGAAACATGCTTTTATGAAAAAGCCCGTTCTAAAATTGAAAGCTTTGGGAAGATAAAATTTATAAGCAATTTGTATGGGAGAAACTGTACCGTTTGACCGGGGAGGTACCACCCCACCCATTTTATTGTGAAGCACTTGCTCATTTATAGACCAGCCGATTATTTCTGTTCTCATAAAATACTATGCACGGTATTCAGTATTCATTCAGGTTTGATATTTGAAGGTGGGAGAACCATAGTTCGACCGGGGAGGTACCGGGGAGGTAAAGCATTACTTGCGTTTTGGTTGGAGAGGTCTGGTTGCCGGCTATACTTTGAAGCGAAACGACCATCTTAGTCCTCAGGAATAGCAACGTATCTACGTTCGAGCTCAGATAGAACTTCAGTCGTGTTTTAATATTCGGCACTTAGCCGAATATTTGACTTTTTTATGTGAGAAGAGTAGCAAACGAGCATGCAAACGACCTGATGTTAAGTAGTCGCAGCTCATAGACATCCACGTACAAACACGACTGAAATCCTGTCTCAGCTCGAACGTAGATACGTTGCTATTCCTAAGGACTAAGATGGTCGCTTCACTTCAAAGTGTAGCTGGCAATCGCATCTCTCCAACCAAAACACAAGTAATGTTTTACGGCGTATTATAAAAAAAGCGGTGGTACCTCCCCGGTCGCACTGTTCTCTCCCTTTAAATTATATAAATGATATAATTAGGCAGCTGCGAATGGCTATGCTATGCTATGCTGCACGCTGTTATGATCTATGTCTAGTAATGGTACTATAAAAGATATAGCACATCATTCACATAGCACATTCACTCAATGGAAATCAGAAGACAGTTGATACGAGAAACCGTTTACTAAAAAAATGAAAATAAATAAAACTTTACAAAATTCAAATATTTTTATAACTAGTATTCCTATTTCTATTTATGACTTAAATTTAACTTATTATGACGGTCAAGGAAACATTCTAAATGCCTGAGAGTTTTCATAATGATCTCAAAGATGTATGACGTCTACCAATCAGCACCTGGCCAGTGTCCTAGACCTAAGACCTGAGAGGAGACCTAAATAAGCTCTCATTCTGATAGGAGCCCTGTGCCCAGGAATTGGACAGTAATTGGTTGATGGTAATCCTTATTACCTTTTGAAGTACATATAACCTTGCAGCTTATGTAGATATTAAATGTTTATCAAAGTTAAGCAACGCCAGGTGCGGTCAGAAATTGGATGGGTGACCGCTAGTGACTAAATTTTATGCGCACTTTCATGCTTCGATATACACGTCTATTTGCTGGCCCCTGATTTATATGATAATATGCTTGTTTTACCTTGTCGAAGGTCATACAGTGTGGAAATATCTGGCAAGAGCGACTAACCCTAACTACTGCTAATAATATGGATTGGAGCAGAAAAATGGAATGCGGCTGAGAAGAAAAGATTATTAGCAGTATTATTCTTCTATTCAAAATCGAAATCTAAATCAAAGTATTTTTATTCAAAGTAGATTATTTACAGTACTCTTTTTGAACGTCCATAAATGTCCACTGACTCGTAAAGTGTTTCGTTTTGGTGAAGAGTATTCTTAAAGACTCACCTTTAAACATCAATTTCATGGAATTTCAGAGTGGCGTAATCACTCCTTTGCTGCTGGCTTCCTTTGCTGTTACTCGATACATTATTTTTAAAACTATTGTTACTTTCCTTGTTAGAACTATCAACGTTTCCTATGGAATACGTGTCGTATAAATGCCTATTTGAATTGACAGTATTCTTAAATTTTAGATTATGATTACCTAATGCTAGATCGGCGTAAACTAACTTTTTGTGTTTAGGTCGATCGTCTTTTGGGCCCATTGTGTTATAGTTTGGGTTGTAATTGTGTTCTGGGCCTAAATTTCTCGTTGAACTTGATATGTAATTGTTTTTAAGAAGTTGTAAGTAAGATTTTCTTTCTATGTCGTTATATTCAGGCTCAGGATAGTCCGGTCTTTGGTAATTATCGTATACACCTACACAGGATAACTTTTCTCTAAGACTTTCAGATTTCTTCAGTCTATTCAATTTATGACTATTCTTCTCCCTGGTTCTGTTTAAAGTTTTAGTATAATATTGACCTTCAGTCGGTTGGTATATTACTGGGCCTATCGTATTGTTGTACGCCCTCTCTTGATCTACAGGAATTCTTTTATCTACTCTAATAGGTTGAAAGTAGCAGAAACTATGGTGTTTCTGAAGCGGTATTTGGAAATTCTTTTTATTTTTTCCTTTGGAACTAAGGTTAGTGAAATGATTGCGCTTTTGCAGATACTGTTGTTGAAGCAGATTAGTATTCTGTGAACAAGATTAATTTGTTAGTACGTTATGTTGAATGAGGGATTAAATTGATCAAAAAGTAAAACAAAAAACGAAAACATACAAAGCTTTATACCTGAGCGGTCTCACTATTTATAGTTAAATCACTCTGTACAGAGTTGCTACGTCTAAGATTTCTTTTTGGTATAGGCTTTTCTGACAATTTTGGTATTTGTAACGTCTTATTTGGTGTGATAATTTGCTTTTTTGGCAAACCGACTCTGTTTATACCTTGATCATTGAGTTGATTCACAACAGACTTAACTAAAGAAGTCGAAGGAAGTGTTATAGATGGAGCGGTAGTTCGTTTTGGAGTAGCACCTATTATGTTTGGTTTGATAAAGTCAGTTAGCTCACAAACATTATCGTCATCAGATTTTTCGTCCTCTGAATCAGCCTTATCTTTGGCATTTGTTTTTGGCAAACCACCTTTAGTTGTACGTAAAGTGCTTAAATTACTTTTGGATTCATTTATTTTAAATAACCCAGTTTTAGAGACATCTTCAGCAGACTTGGTCGGTCTCACAGGAGCATCAATGACATCAAAAGACTTAGTGTATGTGGTATTTATAAGAGGCATTGATAAATTCACATACACATGATCAGATTTTGTTGATGTTGCAAATGGTGATAACTTCTTCCTCGGTGCCGGTATTGGTCTGTTCAAAGAATGTGTGGAAGTATCAATTCTAGTACTTTCTTCACATACTTGTATAGAATCAGTGAGGTTTTCAAATTGCTCCACACCACTTATATCTGAATTCACTTTCATTAAGGACGGATAGTTTTCATAAATATTATCTTCGTTTGCATTTTCTTGACGATCTTCAGAATCATAGTTATTTTTATTATTATTAATTTCGGTAAAATTTTCTCCATACTCGGTATTTGGATAAAACCTCTCTATGTTACGTTTTCTAACGATCCTCATTGATTGAAATTTCGGTGGTTTCCTGTTAATATTTCTTGTATTTAAGGAACTGAACTTTCTCGGATCTGATTCTAATACTTCCTCATCTATAGTTGGGAATTGTTTTAGGAAAGACGTTTGCATTGGTGGTAGGTATGGGTTTAAGAGTACTGTTTGGTGTAATGGATACATTTGTTGTATCGGCGATAGAACTGGAAACCCATAAGTAGGTGGATACTCAGAGTTTGATGGTGAAGCTATGGGGTAACTTATAGTGTTTTGCACAAATGGGGGACATACGATTCTTGGTGTAAATGATGGATTCGTTGTCAATTGTTTTTGCAGCGCCTCTATACCTTTGATTGTTTTTTGGTTAGTTTCAACGACTCGTGGTTGGATCGCTTGCACAGGCTTAGTTAAACATGCCACAACAAAACATGAAATGAAAACAAAAACAAAACAAATTAATTATGCAAATTAATATCATTAGCCAAAATCAAGAAAAAAGTTCTTAATAAATACAAAACAACTTACACAGACAAGTTTACTTTGGTGCGGAAATTATGGTATTAATTGATCGGAATTTAAACTAAACTGGGCTTTATACATAATTAAATATAACTTAATTGATTATAACACTTCATAACCTTTAATATAAAGTGAAAAATTTATTTCTGGACGTATTTTAAAGTTAAATAAAATACTTAGACCAAATTTTCTGCCACCAAATATATTAAAACATGAAAAAATGCAGTAAGATCTGGTTATACGAATATGAATATGGTTATTACTAATAATAATATTATTAGATTTTATTATTAGATTTTTTGTTCAAAAAACGTGGTATTTATTTTAGTTTGTAATATTTCTTAGGAAATTTTACATTAAATGTTTGATAAAGAGGTTTAAAGTCACAAATAAATGTATCCTCTGTTATTAAAATTATTGAGGTTACCTTATTGGGAGGTTGTTGGAGTCCGTGGAACGGCAGGTTCTCGTAGAGGCCGGGGTTGTCCGTTCCAAGGTTGCCGTTCGCCACATTATCGACGCCATTCGTAGGTGGGCCTGAGGAGATAGATAATAAAAAGATAACTAATATAATATTTGAAGATATGTAACAAAAAATAGACAAATTATAACTTCGTATTTAAGATGACATTTTAATTGAGAGCGATTTGATTCCTAATTTATTATGATTTGTATGTATACGAAAATTATCATTAAAAAAAGTGAAGACTTTTGTGAATGATATATCAACAATATTCTTTCTAGAAGAATACGAAATTAACGAAAGTGTGAAGAGTATAAAAACAAAGATATTTGAATGAAATGAAAACATTACTATTATTATAGGAACACGTCTATTTCAAAAAGATGAAAACTCATGCAGAACTTACTTTCACCTGGCTTTTTACGTTTCCTTGTTAATCGCGAAGGCTCTTTCAAAGGCTCTATCGCCGCACACGTCGGACCCATTCTATCGGGTCTTTTAAATGACACAACTAAAACATGCCTTTAATAAAAATATGCAACACAACATATAATACGAGAAAATGCAACAAGCAAAGCGGTTGAAACATATGATATTTAAAAAGCTAGATGCAAATGCTACGTGTAATATGCAGAATTAAGTGATCTGGATGTGACTGAAACGTGTGACAATGTTTACGTAATTTGAGTAATACGTGGGATGGACTTTTTAAACACAAGAGTAGTACCTTATGTTAACACTTAGCATTCGGAAAACGAGTAAACTCGTCATAGCCTATTTTGCAAAACGCGGGAGACGGGTTTACTAGTTTTGTTGCGCTAAGAGGTAAGACACACGACACTTGTAAAGAAGGGACTGTAAACACGTGTTGTCGTGGATTATCTATTGTTGACAGTACTCGATCTATCGAAAATTCAAAAAAACACCCGCGCTACGCCGAGGTTTGGCGAAAAATGACCGGCTACATTGTGTTAACTGGCACTAATGGCGGATTAAACTGGATCTATTTTCTCTCGATTGAAGATGCGCCGACAATTCACAGAAATATTATATTTTTTGCATCCGTTAGTGTCTATGAATACATAGACGTTGTTTTCACCCGCAGTCTTGTACCGCCGACGTAAATACAGCTCTTGTGTTTGGCCGAAATACAGAGTTGTGTGTACACAAAAGGTGTGTATAAGCCGCAAGCGGGTTACGCCAAGTATACAACAGATGTGTATCCTGCAGGGAAAGTTTTAAGTAGTCGCAGCCCAAGGACATTTATATACAACCCCAAACGGGACTGAAGTTGCATATGGGGTACGTTTATTCGACACTAATCCTGAGAACTAAGATAATCGGCCCAGTTCTACGTATAGCTGGCAATCTCTCCTCACAAATAGTTATTTCAGCACCTATGATAAGACTGACGGTGGTACTTCCCTAGTTGAACTATAGTTCTACTACAGTTAGACCTGACAAAATAATGTCAGACTATAGGAATAGAAATATAATAGGATACAAAGTTACTGTGTTCATAAGTCCGATTACGTTATAAATGGAGCAAGGGAATAGGATTTTAAGAGACTTTGTAACTTATTCAGGGCGTATCTCGTATACCTAGCTCATAAAACAACTAATTAATAATTTATCTAAGACCTAACCTAATTAAAAGATTTATTAATAAAATGGTTTCATTATAAATTATAAAGAGCAATTGAGTTCTAAAAGATTGATATTTAGCGACATTGTACTATACTTCGGGTAGCCACGTTTATAATATAAATGATTTATCGTCGATGTTCGTGATAAGAGAGCTGGTTCATATCTTGCGCAGATAATTAGAATCCCTATTCAATCGGGAATGTAGCCAGCATTTTTGCACACAATGTTTGTTGGTAAATTGTTTAGTTTAGGCTTTTAGTATTAGTATATTACTTTTAAGGTATTTAACGTTATATAGGTTACAATACGTTTTCTTTTTCTTAATCTATCCCACGTATTACTATTAGTGGCAATGTGTTTGTTATATTGACAACTACCTCCTTCAGTGACAATGACATTCGGTGTTTCATTTTGAAAAAATGATCTAATCCGTTTCTTTGGGAGTCCATAACCAGATTTCATATTCATTAATGACACCGCCCTTTTGTTTGACTTGTTTATTTTTTTATATTTCCCGCTATCGTCGTCTGAATCATCGCTTTTTTTCCTCCAATGCTTTAGCATTCCAGTAACTACATTTTGGGCATGTCTCTTAGGCTTGCCAGTTTTCTTTGAATACTCAGTTTTTGGAGGCGTTCTTTCAATGTTTTCGTTTATGTTTCTTTCCAGTAGTCCCAAATTACTTTCTTCAGGTTCGTTAACCTTTGTAGCGTTTAAATTTTGAAGTCTCGCTTGATTTTTTGGACTGAGCGTATGATTTGAATTGACATGAACTAATACTCCAGGCTTTAAAGGCCATTTACTTGGTGTTACTACAGTTTGAATTTTATCACCATCAATTTTAGGTTCAGGTTTTGGTGTAGCCGTTTCGTTTTCAACTTCTGTTTTAGAAACAGGTTTATTTGCATTGATCGTTGCTTCTAGCTGAGACAAGTTTGTTTGTAAATCACTCGTGTTCGTTCTCTCATTGAATTTGTTTAGTTCTAAATTATGAGGATAGCTCTGCGAATCAACTAGTCTAGTTCTATCTGATGATTTTGGACTAAATGATAAATTTATACGCGGCGACAAAGCGGGCAAAGCTTGCGATATAATTGACTGGGCTATGGACACCTCGTTTAAACAGCTACCATCCGGACTGTATGAAAAAACATGGAAATAAACGAATCATGTTAGGAGCATGCGGTGGTATGGTTAACAATGTCTTTAAAAATAATTGAAAAAAAAAGTATAGTTATTTGAAACAAAAAGTTATCATAAAGGAATGAGATCGCTTTTAAGAAAGAATATGGTAAATACATAACAATAGAATATAATATACAAAGTTATATAACAAGAAAATATGTATATAAATATAATTACACACATAAGAAAACAATTAAGATGATATACATAAAACAAAACAGCAAATGTGTAGCTAGAAGAATGCTTTCCAAAACTCTTCATGCAGTGAAAAATCAATAAATCGCAAATCGTGACACTACTTTTTGTAAATGACTACAAAACACACACTTTAAATATAAAACTTCAAATGAGTTAAAACAGCAAGGTCCACTCATTTATCAGCTCAATATCCGATCATGTAGACTTAAAATGATATTTGGAAAATTGAACCTTAAGTCTGTAGATTAGAGTTCTTTTTAAAATGTGATACCTTTACAATAATAAGGACTAATTTAACGAAAACCAATTTTTAAGAAATGTAAAAAAAGACTCGCAATTATATATATTTTAAAGGCCAGTAAATATTCAAGTCTACTTTTGGAAATACTGTTTAAATTTCATACGTTTTTCTTTTCTTAACTTATGCCAAAAAAATGAAATTGTGTAAACCCAAATTTAATCAAATCAAATATTTAAAATTTTGAAGTAGGTCTCTATTATTTCAAAGGTGATATAGAAGAGCAAAAGTTACGGATAGACTTTGATTACTGCCTGCATTTTCCTGCATTTGCTTTTGACAACTTAAAGTCCAAATAAATTCTCATTTTAAGCCAATAAAGTGGAGTACTGAGAGATAAGGGAGTGATGACCACAAAGAAAAGCATTCTCCGTCTATATAGAA
Source organism: Phocides pigmalion okeechobee (assembly GCA_018251015.1). Taxonomy (NCBI): domain Eukaryota; kingdom Metazoa; phylum Arthropoda; class Insecta; order Lepidoptera; family Hesperiidae; genus Phocides; species Phocides pigmalion. The sequence continues at coordinate 16,305 of DWON01001838.1, forward strand.
AAAAAATAAGACACGATAGTTGTTATACCTGAGCTGTTAATTGTAGTCAGTCTCAGAACATCTGGGGTTAGTGCTGTTAGGAACCTAAGCGAAAATACAGATCATTTTAGGATAGGTTTAACATATATATTTATGGGAATGAATAGGAAGATCGGTGACAACCCATTTCTTCAGAATCGTAATCGTCCGTGACCAATCTTTTTTATGTGAGAAGAGCAAACGAGCATGCAAACCACCAAATGGAAGACAAATACGTACGTAGCCACATATATTCGTGCACTTTTAGTATGGATAAACGTATGTCGTATCGACGTTATATCGCGTTGTAACAAGCATTCACTTTTATTATTACGTCAAATTATGTTACTAATTGTTCAGATCACTGTGTGTTCGGCAGAAACTCTACAAAATGGAATGTTTTTATTTATGTTAATTTATCGCTAATAGATTTTAAATATTGAACGTAATTATTTTTGTAATTGATTGTCAAAATACATAGATTATTGATTATTATCTGAGGGTTTTTTACGATTTAATATTCAGTCGAATATCGAATATTAAAGAAACTAGCCGAATAGGTCGAACACCGGATAACGACCGAATATTCGTGGCATCTCTACTATAATTTTATTACTTTATTTTATAGCAGGGTCTGACATCACTGGTGGTAGAGACTCACATATATTTTACAATAATTGGTCACAGACGCGTTGACTATAAAATTGTTTTCACTGTCAAACCTTTTTCTAAAAAAGGCATGACACTGGTACTCAAAGTACAAGAGGAAATCGCCGCCGATTTAACTAGTACTTATCCTACAAATGTAAACCCTAACAGAGTGTGTTAGTATGTTAAGAGTTAGTCTAGTAATCGTGCTTTATCTAAGTTAGCTCTAGAAACCTAAATTGCTAATACTAGAAAAATCTCGCTGATTACAGCCATTGGTCCAAGCACATCACAGTGGTTTTCAACCTTTGGTCTAATGTTGTGTACGACATGTTTATGAACGTCAAGAAAAAGAGAAATTAATAAAGATGTGTTTATTCAAATAACTATATTTTAGCAATTAATAATTAAATAAGTAGTACACTATATGAAATGACAAAAATATTATTATATATATGAATTTTACGATACAAGAAAAAAACCAACAACAGGTGATAAAACTTTATGGCGTGACGGTACAACAAATAATTGATTAAACGCGATGAGAAAAAAACTTACATTTGTATTATAAGCATAATAAAAGGAATTCATGCCTTGTAGCTGTCATAAAATTTACATAAATTTGGGCAGAATTTTTCGTTTGCACGATTATAGATGTAGAATTTTAGTAAAGGTTGAATATCACTGTACCAGCAAAGCAAAACTCAAGCACACATCATAGACCTTGAGTTGTGTGGCATTGGGACTACTAAGGGTGACCTCGAGGGTGGCATGGACAAAGTATGCCATGAGTCTGCTCGGACCAAAGGTGTAGCTGCGTGGTAAAGAAAGATAGAACCCATAACTAACATATAAATACTTACATACAACATAAAATACATAATAATTCCTCTAGTTATAAAGTTGTGAAGTGAAACTTCTTGGGCGTCTAATTTCAAGGACGCGTCATGTTACCCGAGCGAGAAAGATATAGCTTCAAGGGTACGGGAGTAAAAGAGAGCGATATATACACTCAATATAAAGGAATCGTATAAATGCCGTACGCGCTGCAGGTTACGGCTCAGTCGCTATATATCAACAGCGGAGGTAGCACGCGTTGTTAATATGTAAAGTTATGTATTATTTGCGTATTTTACACTCCTGATTTGTGATTTTTTTATTATAACTTATTCTTTATTAAGAAGTTTCACTTCTAACGTGTATGGCTACACGCTTTTTTATATTATATTATTAGAAATGTGCCGCACAAATAAATTAATAGAAAATCTAAAAAAAATATACTTTGGTTAGAAAATAATATCAAATAAAATAAGCTGTAATTTTGTAATTCTCTAGCTCTATTTGTGTTCCAATTCATATTCCTAAAATTTAATTACCTAAATGTAGGATTGATTCATCTAATAGGATTTTGAGAACATATTAAGTCAGTCGAAAAATATTTAAGTTGCTTTGGTCTTATGTTTAATAGGACGTCGTTTTCAAATTGTCTTCCTCTACATACACAATACGTGTCTGTTTGTTTGTTGGTACATCGAACTTTAGAACTGTGCCCGAATTACTAAAATTGTTACTACAATAAGAAATACGTTTTATGTTAAAGATTTTTAATGGATTTGATTAAGATAGACAATAAAGAGGATTGGAGTTTCTTTCGCCGCCTCTTCTCCGAAATGAAACACCTTTTGAGTCGGTGGTAGTTTATTGGCGTTAAAAAAAGTTCTATAAAGAATCTATTTTGAATAAAAATATTTTGTTTTTTTTTTAGTTTGTTTAGCAGTAATAAATTAATTTTAATTTGGATGAAAGTTGCGTTACAACGCATTACGCAACGGTGGAACGTAAGAAAATGACTTTAATTATTATGAAGTCTGGAAGAGTAAATCTTACGGGGCAGTCATTTTTTATGTTACAAGTAGCAAACGAGCGTGCAGGCCATATGATGTTAGGTGCACATATAAACATCCACACTCGATTATGAATAGGACTGATTTTGAGTTTCTATTAAATTTGTGATACTAAAAGACAATTTGAAAACGGAAAGGTTGGAAAAAATCAATAAATTCCTTGTTTCACTTTTTTTATAATTGTAAATATTTTAACGACTGTCTATTTCATTAGGGGTCTATTCTATATATTCTATCTATTTATTTATTTTTATCTATTTTCACTTATATCTAATCGTTGTATAGTTCCTTGTTTTACTTATATCGACAAAAATATTGATAACTTTTCCCATAACAACATTTTTACAAAATTTCAAAATTATAATTTTAAGTCCTACAGTCGGACACAGATCTTTAGTCTCACGCTGTGGAGGATTAAAACTCAAATGTCAACCGTTTTAAAAAACCTAAAAGGGATTATTTATTGCCAAGAACCAGAAGTGACTGCTTATATTGCCCTTTTAAACACAAAAGCGCGCAAGAAATTTTCCCTCATGGTCACCCATCCAACTTTTGACCGCGCCCGACGTTTGTTAATTTGTGGATTGTTTTAATTTTCACTTAATACATTTCAATGAATCAATAATATTTCTTGTCGATATTGTAAAACAACATTCATGTGGAGATATCTATTGATAGTCATAACTTTGTTTCTAATTACTTTTAAATATCAATAATTCTCATCTAAACAATAACTTCATAATGTACTTACTTCTCTCTTTCTTCCAATTCGACAGGATTATTATCTATTTTGTAATTGTTATATTAGTGTCGTATCAATCCAAGTTAATAGGCAGCATTCGGGAAAAACAAACATAAAACAAATAAACACATGACATCACAAGAATTAGTTCATACAAACAAAACAATTGAATTGAATCGGCCATTGCAAAAACTTCATAAGTTACTAAATTAGATTCAGTTAACAAACATGTTTTATGCGAGAGTAGCAAACGAGTATGCAAACCACCTGCTGTTAAGTAGTCGCAGCCTATAGACATTCACGTAGAAATAAAAATACGATCGAAATCCTATCTTGAGTTCGAACGTAGCTACGTTGCCACTCCTGAGAAGTAAGATGGTCGCCTCGCTACAAAGTTCACAAGTAATGCTTTACGGCGGATTATGAGGGCGGTGTGGTACCTCCCCGGTCGAACTACAGGTCTTCCACCCTTAAAACTTTAAACCTTTTCTGTACAAATTTGGACACCATTTCTTAAATTCTATTTTACACGGTATTCTTTGAAGAGGTAGGATTGTATTGATTTATGTGGTTTTACCCAAACACATTTAAGCAAAATTTAATTTACCCAAAAACCTTTTAAGAAAACATTTTCAGGAAAAAATAATTGAAAAATACTACTTATGAGGTTTTTGAAATGACCGATTCTATTTTGTATAAAATATCTATTGGAGAATCTAAAGTCAGTTCATAAAGCTTTTTAGTTAAGTCTTATGGCGCGCCTTGAGGCAAGATAGATTCATATGCCGTGACGTCATCCATGACACTGTTATGTCGTCATATCCTCTCTCCATTACCTCTCTTTATTCTTTACATTTCGTATATTTTTAATGGAAAAGTATCAAACGAGCATGCAAGGAATTAAATGTTAAATAGTCTCTGCCGTCTATAGACATCTACGTCTAAAGTCAAATCGGACTTAAATCCTTTCTTTTAAGGACTGAAATGGTGAGACTCAACTTTTTCTTGCATTTTTCATTTTTATATAAGCTTTTAGAATTAAGTACAGACAGTCTTCGTACTTACGGCATGTTAGGTTCTCGAATTAGGCGATGTACATTGAAACGAGGTCGAGACATATTTTTTCATATGTTTAAACGTAAAACTCTAGTATATCCACATGGACTCAAAATAAAAAAAATAACTGTTTTTATAACAAAGTAAGTAAGTTACTTATGAAATTGTTAGTTATTTTTGGTATTTGTGTGTTATTAATTTTAATAATAATAATGATGATAAAACTTTAATAATTAAAATATATAATGAGAAATAATAAATTAAACTTTTGGCTTAAAAAAACTATCAATTCTACCTCTATCCTCTATATCAATTCTATCAATTCTACTTGCGACAAATGAATTCTCGTATGCCGGAAATGGAAACAATTGACGTATGTTTGAAGAATAGTGTCAAAATAACGTTCGACGTAAGTTGAAACGACGTAAATCGAAACGACGTAAGTTGAGGACTGCCCGTATTAATGTAAACTAAAATACTGTTATTAAAATTTGTAACAAAAAATCAGTGAGGAACAAACATCAGATATTGAATAAATAATTACGATAATTGTTATCAGTCAAATTAATAATTTTAACTAAAAAAACTAACTTCAGATAAATTTCATCTGTATATTTAAGTCTATTCAAAAACGATTAAAGTTACAGCGCTTTGATATTTTAATTAAACTAATAATTTTAACATTTTTTTTAAATTTGGCACTTCAATTTTATTTATAACTTAAAGTTTTTTATATTTTTTATTATTAAAAAGTATATATAAACATTTATACAATTCTGACGTGTGTTTCTCACTGAACAGTATTATAATATAGGCAAACAACAAAAATGTTATTTCTGTTTCTACAATGTAAGTCCATACATACATTTTGATTTGGCCCGCATCCGCCTGCATATGCAGATAATGATGATGCACAGAATGACTGTGATCACTAAAATCGCGAGAGCAATCCCTCCTATCAATATGAGCTTCTGTTGATCCCGCCACCAGACTTTGTTACCTGTGGACCAAATCTTTCTTGTATCCAAATTCGAGGGTAGTTTCAAAAATTCCAAATTTGAATTCGTCACATGAAGTCGCTACTTGAGTGAGAAGAATACAAAATGAGCCTGAATACAGCCTGATATTTAGTGGCACATGCTACAACCTCAATCAGGATGAAGTTCTATCTGAGCTCTTAAGTAAGTTAGCTGTAGTATCTCTCCAACTGAAACACAAGAGTTGACTCACGACGGATTTTAAGGGCGGAGGTATTTCCCCGGTCGCCTGATATATATAAATGACGTAAAACAGTAAGTAGACTATTAATTAATAGACGCATAATAATTATTATATTTTTTAGAAATACCACTTACTGTACACATCCAAGTTAGCTAGAAACCAAAAATATTATTTTAGGATTAAAACGCTTATAGAAAAGACTATGAAATAAGGTAATAATTTTCAACACACTTAACTTCAATACAAAAAGGAGGTACTCACTTGTTATATTTTAAATTGTAAAACTAATAACAAATGTATATAAAGAAATTGCGTCATGTCATGTCTGTTTTATCAACCTTAGCTATGTTAATTTATTTCAAATATTTTTATTTATATCTAAACATTGTCGAATTCTTATAAACTATGATTAACTCAAATACAAAATTTTAGTAATTAACGGGACCATACTAGAAGTACACCCTTCAAAATGAAAGAAGAAAATTCCAAACAGATTAATAAATGATGGAGTTATGCGGTAACAAAATATAAACAAATTGAGAAGTACCTTTATATGATACAAAACGTAAACAAATTGAGAAGAAACTCTTACCCATGACATCTCTTTCACAAGCCCTGGACATGCCGACGGTGTTGTTGGCGAAGCAGAGGTAGGTTCTGTACACGTCGACGGTATCGTCCAACTCCAGGTAGCTTTGGGCGCCGTTCTGGGTGATCCTCTCGTTTGTGAGACTGTCGTTGTCATTCTTCAGCTTCCAGGAGAAGTTTACCTGGTGGGACAATCTTAATTTAAGCATGCTTTTGTTATAACTTTGGAAGCATCAATTAACGCAGATGATTGAATGGTTTAATGGTGGGAAAACTATAGTTCGACAGGGGAG
>DWON01001839.1:0-22774 GCA_018251015.1 Phocides pigmalion okeechobee
CAATTTGATATTAAGGGTATAAAAGCCTGAAGGTTTGATAAAATCAACCTTGTTTTAAACGGAAAAGGTGATTTTTCTTATCAAGTACCTGTACGTAATATGTTATTGTTATAAATTTTGTAAAATTTATTAACGGACGAGTATTTTATGTTTAGTTATTAGTTATATATATATAGTTATTTTACTTTAGTGATGACGAACGAGGTGCGACCAGTCAGGATTGCATTCAGTTTTTATATAAATTCTTATTTAGAAGTGTTTAGATTAATTAATTTTTTTCAAGTTAATTCCATAATTTTACTCTCTCAGAATAAATGCCCTTTTTGTTATTTTTTGGACGAATGTACCTGCAGTTAGCCAAGCTATATTCGTAGCATTTACAGAGTGTCTGCAGATATGTTTACGCCTCACATGTGAGTACACTTTTGAAACGTACCGAGGTTACGCGTACAACCACAAACACGACCGAAATCCTATCTAAGCTCGAACGTTGCTACTCCTGAGAACTAAGATGGTCGCTTCGCTTCAAACTGCAGCCGGCAATCGCACCTCTCCAACCGAAACACAAGTAATGCTTTACGGCGGATTACGGGGGCGGCGGTGGGACCTCCCCGGTCGAGCTATAGTTCTTCTCTTTACCTTTACCCTCCCCTTTACCCTCTACCTTTGAATTGATATGTATGCATAAAGAAAAGTTATTACTTCTATTAATATTATTAAATTATAACTGGAGACAAAAAAGAGGGTCTACCCATGCAGTAAGCCTTTTGTTGTAGACTGTAAAGAACTTTCGTATTAAATGATCTTTACAAATTGATTCTCATTTTGTAGGTATTAAAAAAATAATAATACATTGCCGCTAATATTTATGAGAGAAAGCTTTTAGAAGAACATATAAGAGCAGATGCCCAGATCGAAAGCCTTTTTATGACAATGAATGTATCAAATGCTAATGTTATGTAATCTAAATTTTCTTTGTATTTCATTTGCAAAAAAACCTTATACCTTCTCGGTACTTGCAGCAAGTTCTGTTAGAATTACCAAGTTTACACATTTAATTCAATAGTAATGCTATCTCTTTCATTCTTTTGACCTATAACCTTTTTTAATATAAACTTTTATCAAAATCCCTTCAGTAGTTTTTGCGAAAAGAGTAAATAAAATATAAATAAATATAATAAACATACATATTTGGCGTGGTAGTACATATCAAGTATTATTCTTAAATTTTCTTCAGGATAGTACAGCCATATTCACGATTTGTTTTCATAAATTTTGTTGTTTTGTATCTACCGATAGCAGGTTACGCTGTAATCAAAAATATTAGCTCTTCCATATTATCATTGAACGAATTCTTGGAAAAAATATTTTAAAACAATAACTGGTTTGTATATATTTCAACGTATATGGTATGCTTCATACGCAATTTAGCTTACTCATTATGATCTGATTCTATCAAGTGGAAATCAAAAGATACAAGCTTTAGATTTAGGGTATTGTTTTGGATAATAGCATATGTTAGTTAGCCAATACTGGCCTCTATTAATGGTATATTTGTTAAGGATCAATGAAAGAAATGGGACACAAAGGCTGGAGCGTATGTCAAAGCAGTGTCACCTTGTTGAACTGCACGAAGACCGGGAGGCTTTGTTCCGCCTTCCGTGGAGCGGCGCACAAAGTGAATACACAGATAGCAGCGAACTCTGTCATTATCATCTAACCGACACTGATCAATCACTGTCTAACTTATTATAGAAAGTGACTCTTTCAAATAGTATTTATATCCCCTCAATGTTTTTTTTGTGTAAATTGTAATAACTGAAAATTTTCATTCGATCGAATAAAACTGGTGATTCGTTTTTTTATGGCGATATTGAATTGTTTTGCAGCTTATAAGACTTAAGTATACATTTTGATATTTAAAAATGTTTAATATAATATGTTGTGTAATGTTTAATATAATTGTATGTTTAATTAATATATAAAAATGATATTAAAATAGATGTCTGTCGCTCGTGATATCTAGAATTAATTCCTTTAAAGAAAAGATCCCTGCCTGTTAATATAGTTAGCTGTTTTTGGTGGAGTATGCGCTAGGTTTTCTCCAGCCTTAGGGAGATACTGATACTTGATAAGTGATTTTTCATTAATAACTGTATTACACAAAACATACACGATAAATAAAGTAAAATTTTCAAAAAGAAGCCTGAAAGAAAGAAGAAAGAAGAAGAAATATTTGTGTCTAATATCAGTGGTATGCAACAGCAAAGATCAGGGAAGCTGCACACTCGTTTGCTACTACCATTACATAAAATTGTGTTGTATATTTGAAAATTGTAAACAGTTAGAAGCTATGGTACCTATAATTATGATGACAGGTGGACTGCATATTCTTTTGTTACTTTAATTGGTCAAGTAAAGAAAATATGGTAATAGAGAATTATCTATAATTAAGTCTATTTTGTAATATAAAACTAGTAAAATCGTCGTCTGTTCGTCACTCCGTCTGTCTGTTTGTAAATTACTTTTATAACGGCAGTTCCATATGTATCCTTTCGTTCAGTTATGGTTGGTTGAAATTATCACAGGGTACACATGTTTATGTGACATTGTACAATAAATAATTCACACTTGGTCAGTTAATAATTTACTATATTGATAGAATGACCCTTTATTGTTCTATCCAATCTTTCGAGTCTTAATCTATTTACATTTGTAAAGTCTTACTTTTGATTCAATGTAGGTTTTAATTTCTTAAACATCAGTCAAACTTTTACCAAATAATGAGTTGAGAAGCTACAGTTGAATAAACTTTGTTAACTGACTATTATATGGAACTCGAAAGCATGTTCAATCATGATTATTGGTTTTCTACGCTAACTCTTACTTAATCTCTTAAACTAGCTAGCTCGGGTGATATGAACTTTAAAAGATTAAACTAAGGAATCTTCGAAGTGTACATAAACAAAATTATATTACTTACTTCATTTAATGAACATTTAACTATTATTAATTCTAAACACTTTTATAGTACCAAGGTATTGTAGGTACCTATCTATTCGAAACATTGGGGTGGACACTTAATTTTATTCATCTTCTATACTTATACGTATAGAAAATATAGAGAATGGTTTCTTGTAATTGAACATTTCGAATCAACTCCAGTACGGAATAAGCGATAAGTCTATTTATACAGTTCGTACTGGAATTGAGGAGCTAAATTTGTAGCGACACTAGTTATTTTCGCTACATCAGAGAAATGTCATACGATGTATAGTATTGATTGCGACGGCGGATACGTGCATAACATGTTGAGTTTTTGACACAGGAAAGTGATGTGTGTGTCTTTATTATTCAGAGAATGTGCTGGTGCTAATGTGTGCGGGGTGAGCAGTGGCAGTGGGGCCAGTGAGCATAGCTCGTGTACATGTGTGCGGGTGTGAATGAGCGAGGGTCAGAAGCCCGGGCGGCGGGGCGCGGTATCGACGCGCACGCCACGCCTGCGCCGAGCCACTCACCTGTTGCTGCGAGGCCGTGGAAAGATACTCTTTCAAATTAAGGCCGACACCTGATACCGAAATGAAAGCAAAGTTTTCAATCCTTGGATCTAAGCTCTAACCCAGGTTGGCTTATGAGATATAATTTTTTAACAAGTGTTAAATAAAAACTTTTTAAATTAAACCACCCGCGCAACTTTAAATCGGTTAGAAAAAATCTCTAGGATTTTCTTCAAATGGAATATAAAGCACTAGATGTCGCGCTAGGCTTTATGAAAATAGCTTTACACATGAATAAGTTGAAAGCCATCAGCATTATATTGTACTATAAAGTGATTAAATTATTGTTTCCTAGTTTACACGCGTGGGAATAATAGGTACGGAAAATGTTAAAGGCCAAACTATGTGCTATATATCTAATATTTATCTAGAGGTACATCTTCTAGCGATACTTGTTAGGTAACATTCACGTGATGCACACCAGGCTTAAAAACTGATTCGTCGAAATGTATTTGGGCAGTTCCTCCGCGTGTCCTTCTGATCAGTAATTGGTACAGACAGCAGAGTAGCGGAGGATGGGCGTTTGAGTTCTAAATCCTCCGGAAAGAGTCCACGAGTCGTCCGAAAAGTGCAAGGGAGCCCCAGTTTCTCTTAACTTTTCGGAGCTATTACCTAGGTTACCTATGGCACTTGCAGAAGCAGTAGTATATGAAATCACGCAGTTGAACCTTGCAGGCTGGCATGAAGATTAATATGAACTATGATATAGGAGCATAATGATTCAAGGTATGTTGGTATTAATTATCTATATTATTTGTAGTAATTGCCGGTGGATTGCAATACATTATTTTAGCAATATCTATAACTATTCATCGTTCACGAACTACCCTTTGGTGTCAACGTTGATATACCTATCAAGTGGCGATTCACAGTTCAGTTCAATTGAGTTTAACTAGAGCTCTACTCGAACATGTCCTGAAAATATATACAACTATGACAATGAATTTGTTTAAGAAAGACAAAAGATGCAGCACTATAAAGTTCGCTTGATGACGTAAATGTTCAGGAGGTCGCGAAATTCTATCTCATCATCATCATTGCCTAAGGCGCTACAGACGCAAATGGGCCTTGGCCTACTCCAGAACATTTTTCCAGTTTCCTCTATCATTGGCCTTTTCCTTCCAATTTACCTCGCCAACACTTTTCAGGTTTTGTTTGAAGCCGTTTACTCACCTGAGTTTTGGCCTGCCTCGGTTTCTTCGCCCATCCGGTTTACTGTACAGTACCTTTTAAGGTGTTTTGGTTTCATTCATTCTTTCCACAGTTCTACCCATCGTTCAGATTCTATCTCACTATTCCATATTCTAACTTCCCCCACCACTTTTCATCATAATATATATGGAAGAACGTTACGAGTATAAGATATATTATAACGACAGTATAAGATATATTATAATTAATTAAGAACTTCATCGTCTTGAAGTCGGTTAAACTGTGAACTGTGTAGGGAATTTATTTAAATTTATCAAGTTTACTTAACTTTCAAGTATGTATATTGCATGTTTACGAGCATTATAGCATTACAGAATGCGCAACATTAAGCTAGATGACCAGAACTTAAACGAATTTAACTTCATTTCAAGTAATTTAAAAGTCAAGGATAGTGTTCGTCGTTAAGAACAGCGATTTCGCTTGAAACTTTTAATTGTACGAAGATAAAAGAAGTACCTACAAGAGCTACTAGCCCATTGAGACACAGCTGGATGACAGAGTAGCAAATCGATGGATCTATTTTTACCACGGGTATATTTATAGACAGTTGGCGGAACTCTGGATGTTAAAAATATATTGTGTATGATATTTTAAGGTAACTTTGAGAGCTTTGTAACTTTAGATAGAACATATTACATACCTTATAACTTTTTTACAAGCAACTCTATTAAATTTTATTGGTTTTTTGTAAACGGGTTTAATTTGGAGGACAAATTTTAACAGGAGTATGCCGACTTATCGAGGTTTGTATTTTTTTAACTGCACGAAGCTAATAAATATTAAAAAGAGAAAATTTGATGATTTGTTTGTTTCTTTGCTTGTTTGTAATGAATAATGTAGCAAATTATTGAACCTATTTTAATAAGTGTTAATCTTACTTGGTGGTGAGACTTGCCGCGTTACGATATTTTTGTGGTATCACCGAGGAAAAGTATTGTCTATTCCAAGCGTTCGTTTCGAACTGTTAAAATATGCGCTTTAAGAGTGCGCGTTTTATAGAATCATGGTTAATATGCGTCTAAGTTATGTATTTACGTTAGGGGACAGTTGATATATACGCATTAATATAACATTATACACTTACTCAATGCATGACAGCAAATCTTTTTATATTCTTATCAACGCGTTTAAACTAGCTACCTACTTTGTTGTAAAATTTTCTTGACTTTCTTAGTTTTCTTCGGAAATTTTTTATCGAGTAGATTTTTTTTATTTTATACTTTTATAGGAGATTTACGCACAGTATTTTCTCAATAAAATGTTGTGGTGATTTTTCAGATGTATTACTTGTGAGGAAACAAGGAAACTGTGAAAGGTAGAATAACGATACGTGCAAAGCCTCCTAGATATAGCGTAACAAATATCTTAGATGTTGTTGCCTCTGCGCAAACTACGAAATTAAATATAATTTTATTAAATGGTATTTTCATTTAATAAAATTTTCAAATGCAAAAAGAGGTCATTTACATTTTTAGTTTATGTATAGTAGATTTTTTATTTATTATGTAACAACATTAATATAGAATACAATGATGAAAATCTTAAAACAAATTAAAATAAAAACCTAACCTAAACAACCTAAAGGGATAAGGGATAAAGTAGATTGATGTATGACATGACTTCTATTGTCAGTCACTTAAATTTGCGATGTAAAAAGTCTTTCAAAAATCATCCTTACTAAGTGTGAAACAACTTTTTGTACCTTTAAAATAACAAATACAATATTATAATATAAGAATAACTTATCCTTAATTACGGATAAATAGGCTTGGAATGAAGAATGAATGAAGTATATTATTATCTAAAAAAACGGTAATTATCGATATAAGATCTTCAAACATATCAATTAAAATTGAAAAAACAACACAAAGACAACCTAACGTACTGCATGCAGAATAATATTTCTCAATTTAGAATCTTGCCGCGTTTGTGAATCGCGTTTAACTTTGAACCACGTAGTGACGTCACATGTTGAGGGATGTTTTACGCAAAGCTCTTAGGAGATGGCGCCACTAAAAACAAAGGTAAACAAACCAAAGCAGTACAAGGATAACGCATCATTATTTACTGAATTTGTCAATCGTAAAGATTTCCTTAAATTCCTTTTATTTAATTAAAGAAATCACATTTATGTTATGATCCGTTAAGACGATGGAATGAGCCCGGAATCTAACAATTATGTAATTAAAATAACTATTAAGGAAGTGAAACGCATCACTCAGAAATAAGAAAAAAGATTTTATTGAAAAGTGAGTATTTGCTCTTGCCTGTCCTCCTGCTGGAAGTAAACTTTTAGAATTTAATTTGGCCTGCAAAATTAGTTCTTTAGAGTTTAAAATTTGGACAATAGCATTGACGGCACTATATGGATCTTTCTTAAGTATTCCGTATCATCAACCCTAAAATACACTGAAGTTTCGTAATCTTATATAAGTTTCGTCATGTAATAGTGAAATAAAAAAACATATTTTGTCATTAGATTTTAAATGTTCAGAATATTTTTTTTTATATTTGTTATCATAAAATTATTGAGCTGTGCGTAACCTTCGTCCATGGCATTTGTATTTTTTTCCAATATACCGAAATTTTTTTTATGTGAGAAAAGTAGCAAAGGAGCATGCAAACCACCTGATGTTAAGTAGTCGCAGCCCATATACACCACGTACAATCACAAACATGACCGAAACCCTATCTGAGCACGAATGTAGATACGTTGCTACTCCTGAGGACTAAAATGGTCGCCTCGCTATAAAGTGAATAAGTAATGCTTTACGACGAATTATCAACGCCGCGGTGGTACCTCCCCGGTCGAACTATAGTTCTTCCACCTTTACACATAACATTGCTGCATTATTATTAAAATTAATTTAAAAATCTAAAATGTTTTGCGAAATTTTAAAAGTCTGTTTTTTTACCTTGGTTTTCAGTGATGCCATCTAGCTTGATAAAAGTGCAGTAAAAACATCCCAATGGTACAAAATTTCTTGTCTCTTGGCGAATAAGGGCCCTAATCAATTTAAATTATCATGTCCTTGTCTTGTCACTCAATTTAAAAAATACACTTTCGAATATTCATCTTCTATATAGCCATTGAATTTGTCATTTTTTACGACATCATTCCGTATATGAGCATTTGTGACAAGAAATTCGGAATTTATGTGTGACAGGTATATATTTTGTAGACAATTTATCGGTTATGATAAACGTTGAGGTAATCGCACTCTTCACTAAACATGCATGAACATACTTATAAAAATAAATATACGTATTTTTATTTGAGAAGAGTAGCAAACGAGCATGCAAACCACCTGATGTTAAGTACTCGCAGCTCATAGATATCCACATACAACTACAAACATGACCGAAATCCTATCCGAGCCCGAACGGAGATACGTTGCTGTTCCTGAGGACTAATATATTCGCCTCGCTTCAAAGTGTAGCCGGCAACCGTGCTTCTCTAACCGAAACACAAGTAATGCTTTACGGCGAATTATGAGGGCGGCGGTGGTACCTCCCTGGTCGAACTATAGTTCTCTCACTGTCAAACATGTATAATAAATATAGGATGAAATATAATGGATAATTCTCTGTTTATTATTATAAACTGTAAAGATAATGTTTAATGATGATTATGTTGTTATTGAAAATTTGTACTAATATTAAAGTTTACTGGCATCCCTTACTAACCAGTATGTTAAACCTAATAAATACAATAATAAACCCTAATAATAATAGTTCATGCACAATCGTTTCAAAATATAATATAGATACCCTAGACCAAAGTCGTAAAACAATCCAGTAACACTCTCTTAGAGAAAAAATAATAATCTTAATTTATTTGAACGATATAGTTTCCAGGGTCGCTTGTCTGCGTGGGCGTTTACAGCTTCTTTGAACTACGAGTAGGTAGGTGCGGGACACGCGCAATGTACTGGCCATAATATTCCTGGAAAAGGTTAATTGCATTACCTTACATAGTAATGAATACACTGTAATCGTGATCCCCTTGGTTAACATTATGTTCACTTTTTATTAATTAATGGAGAATGTCTCTTAGAGATGAGTAACTGTGATGTCAGGGGAGCATCGACGTTGAATCACCGTCATTTTCAATGCAAGTAGACTGTAAAAACGCCTGTGATCAGTATGTTCGTGTCCAACCATTCATCCATCCATCCATGGGATGAACAATCCTGCGACGCATGATTGTTCATTTATTTGTTTAAGTACCTTACATCTAACTTTGCAGATAAAATTAACGCTTGTGAAAAGTCTGTTCATAAAAAATAAATATTTTGATAATTACAAATGACATTTTCGTTTACAATGGTGTCGAGATGGGTCTTAAAGGTATAAATTCACAATAAAAATTAAGAAAAATATTGAAGACAGATACAATTTTTGTCCGCGAATATATTCATCTGGTCGAGGTCGTAAAATACTTAGTTTTAGAGAAGCATATCCCACCTGATCTAACCATATCGTTGCTACAATTGGGATCGAAAATATTGGGACAAATTTGAAAGCCTTGTATTTAAGCCTACATATGTCACCATCCTCATATTTATGTAGTTTGTGAAATTGACATTTATATTTTGTTGAATACCTACAATATAAGCTACTATTTCATAAGGTCATCGCTAAGTAACTTGGTCAATCGCCCTCGTGCAACAAGTTCATTAGTAGCTTCCGACAATCGACGCTAACACAACAATGAATGAACATTTATTAACAAAGACCAATTATCGCTAACACGTTTAAGCAATGCCGTATCAAGATAATTAATGCGGTGCTAACTATGAATTATTAATCTTGTTCAACAGTTCGAACTTTTCATTTGCTCAGTAGGTTCACTTTCTTTGCTTAAATAAATAAATTTGTATAAAACTCATATCCGTAAAAACGATAAGCATTTATAAAAGTTTCACTACATTCATGGAATATATTTTGTTGATAGGTGTCTTTCAAAAATAAGTGAAATTTAATTATGTTAAAACTTAAAAAAACCGTTCATTTTTTGGTCAAACACACTTGCGTAAAAAGTTGGAACTTCTTTCGATATTTTAGATTGTAGATTTATTAAATCACAGGTCAATTAAATGCTAAATATTGGATTTTTTATCGTATAAATTTCTATGAGAAGAGTACCAACGAGCATGCGGGCCATCTGATTTTATGTAGTCGCTACAGGCCATAGACTTCCATATACAACTTCAAGCTGGACCTGCGCTCTATCTCGGTTCATACGCGCATAGCGCTCGTAGATGCGTTGCTACTCGCCTTGCTGTTAAGGGTAGTCGGCAATTGCACCTCTCCATCAGAATCATAAGATTTGCTTCAAAACTGATTATGAGGCGGTGGAACCTCTTCGATCAAATTATAATTCTCCCGCTTGTCGCCACACATAATAGTTGCCCTCAGCTCGGCCATTTTATGAATGTTTCGGATGTCTTCGGCTTATTCATGTTTATTATTATTAACCCTATACTTATTTTTTCTAAATAATAAATCTATTGTCCGTACCTTAAATAATTTTCTAAGGAATGATTTCTTATAAAATTCAATTAATGTTATGGTTTGTTTCTTATAGCTTTTTATATTTATTTCTTGGTATTTTTATATTTTTTCTGGCGTTTATTAAATATTGTGGTAGTCATATTTATTTAACTGACCGCTCTAGTTCACAAGCCTATGCAACAGGTCAATTAGTCGTTTCCGACAGTGGGCTTAACGACACATCGTCTATTAATGGGGAAATATTATCACAAACGGTCGCAATAACACTATGTCACTATTTGATCCAATGTCGATGACGTAACACGATAAGGTATAGAGATACAGGAATATATTCTTTAAAACCAAGACGATACTTGTTTAATTTTCATGCCTCGTCAAATAATAATTTGCAGCCATATAGAAAATTAGTATTTTTTGTTTTGTGGGGAAAAACCTTTCAAAGTACCTGGTATTCGTGGGAGCGATTTCAGTTTGTTTTGTGATCTCTAGCAACACGTCCTCATCGGCCACATTTCGGAGGAGCTTTCTTGGTTCTTCCGGCACCAATCTATGCTTATGTCCGCGTGGGATCCCTCACAACAACGCCCTTGGTAAGATCGCTATTGGAATATAGCTAGAGATCTCACTCAAACTAGTTACGACAAGTAGTAGGTTCCGTAAAGCTGTTCTGGTACTAAAATACTAGCACTAACATAACATTGAGTGTTGATCAATTATCCAATACCGCTTGTTTATTATTCAATTCCGGTAGTCAATTCTACTAAAGCAATTAATTTAATTAACATATACCAACTGGTACATCATATACAGTAGGTAATAAACAGTGTTTTAATATCAATTATTGAACTTTAAAAATATATCAAGCATTATATTTATCGTATATTACTTGCTCGAGAGACTGCAAAGTACGTAGCTATATTTTTCACTTTGGGATACTTAAATAAATTGTTTTATATTATATCCATTAGTTTTAGTTGATAGAAATTCCAGATTCGGTTTCTGTTTCAAAATTGGTTGTTGCTTACCTAGAACTATTTAACCTTAATGAGCTGTAGGTCACAACCATATATTGTCGGAAGACAGACAAAGAACTTTACTACGTTGCTGTACACAACTAGAAAGAAATACTCAAGTCGTCTTGTACAAGCCAAAGGAACTTCTACTAGATGCAAATGATAGCCCGTTTCTAAACTGGATAGATATCCGTTGACAGAATATGAGTGGACGAGCCAGATCACTAAAATATATTCTTACTTATTTATCTGGCGCGCTTTTTGGTGCTATCTTTTCCATACTTCTTTTTGGTTTTCGGCAGGGAAATCTTCATGATATACTGGACCACTGATGGTGAGTTCGGGTTGTATGAGATTTTTACTTACTAAAACCCTCTCCCCTCCCGTACTCCCTTTGCGTGGTGCCTCTAAAGGCTCTTCTCAGAGCAGATAGCCCCCAATCCTCACTATGTCTATAAAGGCACGATAACTTGTAGCCACAACAAGTTATCGTCTTCTCGAAGTCAGAAATAGGACAACTAAAGCCCCCTAATCTCTAATCGCTCGTGACTCCAAGTCTCTTTCTTCCTGGAGATTATTTAGGCGGATGGATCAGGAAGATGATATCTACCACCTCAACGTCTCCGTATCCGAACACGACCGACTTTCTCCCGATCGCACTCAGCGTCTCTTTCTTAACCATTACGGTTTCACACAACGAGACCACCGCCTACCACGCAGATTTATTTTTTCCATGCTTAATTGCCAATAATAGGTATTTACTTATCATACGTGAGTTTTATAAAGTGAGTTAATATTTGGGCGTGAAATACTTCTTTAACCTATTGAGAGTATTTATTTTCTATAAAACTATTTTTGACAGTAACATTATAAAGACCACACAAAAAATAGTAGTTTAACCTTTTTCTCAGCTTTTAAATTTTGTAAAGTTATTATAGCTAAAATAGATGTACATTTTGAAGCAAGATATAGTTAAATATTTACAACAATTCAAATATATGTTCAAAAATAGTGTTGAATAGGTGAGCCAGATTTGATAGGTAGAATAGGTGAGCCAGAAGCTCCAAGCAATTGTCCACATAGGTAGAATAGTCGCAATATTTAACATAGATTGTTTTTTTTCTATGTATTATGATGACATTTTACCTTTTTGCGCTAAAATCTTGTTTGGAACCTAGGCTTTGGTTTCTGGAAGTTAAACACATATTAGAAATTAACTATTACTGGTGTTTACAGTAAATAAAATCATCCTATAGGACACTACATGCCAATTAATTTTTCATAAAGCTTTTTTGGTTGTATTGTAAGCATTGGTGTAGGTCTGAAAATATCCGTATGGCTGCGTATATTTTTTATCATTTTAAGAAATTACCATACACAGAAAGACAACAGAAAAGTCGAAGACGTCTTATGTTACTAAGTGTTTATTTTTTGTGGAGCTTAAATATAATTACTAAAATAATATATAGTATAATTAAATTTACATTTATTATTGCCAGTTCTATCGTAATATAATGAGCATATCGCAAAATATCACATGGTTGGACTATAAATAGACTTTCCTTTTGGAAGGA
This sequence comes from Phocides pigmalion okeechobee, assembly GCA_018251015.1. Classification (NCBI taxonomy): domain Eukaryota; kingdom Metazoa; phylum Arthropoda; class Insecta; order Lepidoptera; family Hesperiidae; genus Phocides; species Phocides pigmalion. The sequence goes on from DWON01001839.1 coordinate 12,874, forward strand.
GCTATTTTTGGATGAGTTCAGGTTCGTATTTTGTTTGTGACTTGCTATGACCCTCCGTTTGGGGTTTGCTCAAGGCCTATTCAAATCAAGCGAAACACACATAAACACAAATGGGTACTGTAATGAACAATAGTGTAGGTATGTAATTTTAGCTGAATATTAATAAGATGTTACGTCATTCAAGTTGTAAATCTTTTTTAAGCTTTCTGTTAACCTTCCGAATTTAAAAAAAATCATATTCTTAAAATACTTTACCTCATATTAGACCGTGATCATATGAAGTTTACGTAATATTTAATTACGTTACCTATTACGTCTGGTATTTTTATCATTAACTATATCATATAAGTTACTTAAGGATAGTTTTAAAGGTGGTAGAGCTCGTCCAGGGCGGTACCACCGCCACCCATATAAAACGCTGTAACGCAACGTGTTCTTTATGTATTGTGTTTCGGTTGGGGAGGTGTGGTTGCCGAATATATATTAGGGACGAACGCATCCGCGTCCATCCTTAAATAGAACTTCTGTTCTGTTTGAGATTGGACGTGGTTGTCCATGGGCTGCAGTAACTACTTAACATCAGGTGGCCTGCATGCCCGTTTCTTTCTCCTTCATTATAAAATATCATACCTCATGAATGTAATATTATTCTATTCTGGATCGCTTTAGTCTAATTAGCTACGACTCAATTTTTTATATATTTTCTACGCTGTTATTCTTATACACCTAGATATATGAAACTAATTTCATTAAATTCTGAATAATATGTATATAACATAAAAATAAATTTAAATTAAGTAAATTTTAATTTAAAAATTAAAGTAAATTTTAAAGCCTCACATTACAACAACTATGCAACCCGTAACGCAATCTATTGAGTTTTCTGCAAACATTATTATACTGCTTTTGGCGAGATTTGTGCTTGAGCTGCCAGAATGTTTTGCAGAATTTTAAATTTTGCTATAATTACATGAATATTAACAACAATAATTATAGCATAACTCTGCAAATTATACTCCGAAGTGGAGCAGTCTCTTGGTATATAATAATAAATGCGGAAATTATGGGAACCTATTTATTTAATATACTAAAAGTTACAGGGATATATAATCCGTCCGAAAACAGTACCTTGTAATTTTGATCCCAACAAGGATACGTCGCTTCCGTTATCCTCAAATCACACAGTTAAGGCTGGTAAAATCAACATGAATACTTGTGATTTCAATATACAAAACGCGTAATCATTTTTTTTATCAATCTTTAATCAATAATTTTCATCACGTTCCTGGTTTTATGAGTTATTTTTCTTTGTCTTGCAAGAAATATTAAAAAAACGTTATAGCAAATATTAAAAAAAAATATGAATATTCTACAAACATAGAGTTGTTTCTCTGTTTTACCAGTCCTCCTGTTGTTTAATAGTATAGAAATTACATAAATAATATTGAAAAAAAACCCCTTCATTTTATCCACTTACCCATCGTGTATGTAATTTTCATTACGTATGTAAAATTTCATTACGTCGTGTGATATACATATACAGGTTAACTGAATAAGTTTGTTAAAAAATAAGAAACCATAATTATTAAATAGAACCGATGAAAAAGCAAAATATATATTTAGTAGAATATTCGAAATAATTCTATTCCTCTCTTGATATTTTTATATTTGCATATTTCAGCCAAGGAACTAGCTGCTCGTATGTTCTGATCATACTCTATTTATTGTGAACGATTAAAGTTATATTATTCTTAGTAAATGAAATTATGAGTGAGTCCTACATTAAGTTCTCACGTTGTTAATTTTCAAACGGATTACGACTCACAAGATAACTCAAGTCTTCTGAATATGTTGTGATATTGTATTTTGGAATTGAGTCAATATGTATTTAAGGGTTTTATTTAAAAAGAGCGCAACCGTATAAATATATCCTTACGCATGTTTTATGACGATTTATTTTCATGGTTCCACGACAAAGGATACCTTGCCCTTTTTATCTTTCTACGCTTCAATAAAATACAAATATTTCATTCAATTTTTTCCTCCTTTATCAAAAGGGTATACCCATATTTTATATGATTCTACAAGTGTTGAAGTATACTCCATTTGATTTTATAATCACTACATTTATTTAAGCATCTTTGAGTGATACGTAAAAAATGTTTGTGTGATATCAGAATATTTTTATTTTATTTTAGGGTTACATTTTTCAATCAGTTTATTTCAACTATTAAATCATTCGGCCTATATTTTCACGCAAAGTCAGAAAAAAAATCGGATTTAAATTTTATTCTTTTTTATGTTAATCAATAAATACATTTTGTTAATATATGCCATTATAACATTATAAATGTCTATAAATGGTGTTATTTTTCATTTCAATTAATCCGCGTTCTAATACTACCAAACTTAAATTTTACATCGGAAAGTCAAAATATGAACAAAGAAAACTAGTTTTCAGTAGGTATTTAATTACATAGAGCATACGTTTTGTGATAAATCGTAGATTTTTCTCTCTATTTATAACATCATCCAAAGTTTCAATCGGAAGATTATAACTGACAGAGTAGACTATTCATTAAATTTTTATTACGACTTCAAAGTAAAGTTTTATTGAACTAATTATTCTCGAAAACTCATCGTTGGGGCGCCCTTTAGAGTTAAAAAAGTTGGGCTTGTAAATAAGTTACGGGCCTAATTTTTACCAAGAGTGTTTTCTGAGGCCCTCCTTTCTCTTCGCTTCTAAGTAATATTGTGTATGGAGTAAAATTTTACTTATTTTTGTATTTAATGAAAATAGTACACGGGACAACGGTAACCAACTCCATGTCGAACGGAAGTTTTACATCAAGTCGACTTTTCACTTTACTATATTTTGGTTACATACTTCTTTTATGATGGAATAAATTAGAGTGAAAAGGTGGGCAAATTTTTAATGTTGGTCGACGACGGCATTGTGTAACTATTTCTGTGTTATAGCAGCAGTAAAGCGCTGTTGTATTCTTATTATGTAATACGGGATGGTAAAGTTGTCCTATTCAGGCCGGATTCCTATACTATTTGAGGTATAGAATGTGTTGGCGGTAAAAGTGGTTGTATCTGATGCTAAATCTTGACACACTTTTGCAACACTTACTTTAAAACCTAGTTAAATTCTACATTACTACGTTTTATTTTAGTTCTCTCTTTTAAGAAATGACACCTTTAAAATATATTTTAGATTTTATTTAAACAGGCAATAAATAACTTATTATAACAAGTTTCCTTATTTAAAATAGGACCTAAAAGAGGTTGAAGTACTAATGCACAAGTCGTAATATATAGTATATCAATGTATATTTCGTTTATTAACATTTTTGATATGTATATAATTTGTATTCAATGGCTATTTGTGTGGTGGGTCAGCCTTAAAAGTCCCATTTCCTACATAAAGTGATAATACTACTACTTGCTGTGGGTTTCTTATACGCAGCCAATGTCTCTATTTTTGCTTGAAAGTTATTGTGTTATTAAGCTGTAAAACTTGTGCAGCTCGATCCTTGGTTATTTTCGATAGATAGGAGTGGTTGCCAGCTCATTTATATATATGTCTACAAGAGAAGCAACACATCTGTGATTAGCTTATAAGGACCTCTTCTCTATGTGAATTTCATGATGTTCATTCATGAACGGCAATGGTCACTTACCATTAGGTGGACTGCGTAATTCTTTGCTACTTTCACTGATGCATATTTAGTCATTTAATTTCTTAGTTAGGTTTAAGTTAAGTTAGTTATTTAATTTCTATTCATTCCAAATAGGATTATTGAAGTTCACGTTACATAAAACAATTATAGTCCATTCCTAAAAATTTGTGACCTTTATTCATCTCGATTTTATTCGAAAATGCTAAAGCTGACGAGGATTAAAACAAACATATAGCAGAGTCAGCGGTATAGGGTGTGACTCAATAAAACGACTTTACACTCGCTATATATTAACTTTTAATGAGTACTAACGGTCGCCTCAGAGCCCGACTACCTGCAGCTTCTCTCAACTTACTAGACGGTTGGTGTCTGGGGACACATTGGATTCTGTTACTATTGTAAGTATTTTTACCTTATAATCATATAAAATATTTTCAACCAACTTCCTTTTGAAATAACAATGGATAAAAAGTTGTACGAAAAAAGGGAAAAACGTTTAATTTGTCAAAATATTTGTTAAAATCTTATAATGATCAAAATTTGTAGATATATAATATAAATATTATATTATAAAGTTAATTTGTTTATTTCAGGAAAGATGCGATATTATCATAAAGTAAAGCGCTTAGAGTAAGCAGCTGAGCTATATTTAGAGGAAAGTTTATGAGGATGAAGAATATGTGACCGTAGAAATTGGTAAGTGTTGCACGTGCGGGACGCGTACGTGATGGGTCGTTTCACAATGACAGACGTGCACGTAGTTACGTGTTCATAAGCTCAGTACAATACTACTTCATGCCATACTCTGCACGTCTCGGCCCGACAGCAACGATGTACTCGTACATGGACCCTTAGGGATTCCAGTTACTCTGACGAAGTTATCTTCGTCATAGGTTACTTCAAATTTTCATTATATATATTATGAAGAATGTTCAAAGTACTCGGTTTTATAGTTACCATGAAATTAGTATATATACTTATTTGAACTGATTATTATATTACTTGCAAAGGCAGGTTACATAAAAATTACTCCTATTAAAGGTTAACTATGCGTTATTGTCATCGGTTACGTAAACCCAATATATCTTTTTAATTTTAATTGCTGAAAGCTGGTTATTGAATTAATATAGAAAATATTTTTTATATAATTACGTTTTAACTATTTTACTATTGGATAGTTGAAAGTCCACGCAGATTTTTGTGTGTTTGTTAGAAAAAAGTAAAACGTTTTATGATATACCGTATACATAACTGGATATACATACGTATTGGATCAACATAAAGTGGTCAATCGGTGCTGCATTAGAAGTGTTATATTCTACTATTCTCGTCCCCTTTGCAATCGTCGTAGTGACAAGCGCTTATGCCGAACGTCCGGTGCGCTCGCATAACCCTTGTAGAGTCAGTGAATTTTGATTAACTGATGAATAGGAAATCGGTCATGGCACGAGTTACTACATATTCATGTGAGCCCCTATTGTAGCAGCACGCGTTGTGAATTCAGTCCATTATCATTAGCCTAATAAAACTTCCCTATCCATACATTTCCAATATGAACCTTGATGATCATTGCTGTAAACATTTTACTACTAGCAGTTTTTCGATTTAGATTTCAATTAGTTATTCCAAATATGTATTATTGAAGTAATTCTGATATTCAAGCGCAAAGTGTTTGCTTTGTTTTAATTTATGTAAAATATATTTATATTAATTGTAGTATAGTGAATTTGTTAACGTGAACGTCTCAATTTTGTTGAGTCCTATTTCAACTTGACCTGTGTCTTATACGTAAAAATATACTGACTTATTGTGTTAATGCAAGAAAAACATATTCAAGGACAGTGGCGCATTACGTAAGTGAAATTCGATAGTGGAAGTAAAATAAATACATATATGTTTATACGATATAGCAATCATATACATAATTTTTGTTTTACCTATTTGGGGAACATCATAGGGTCGTCCAGAACGTGCGGCGCGCAACATCATTTGGCTGGCCATTTCTGAGGGCAGACGAAGGGCTCGCTTGTTATTTCTAGAGCGCCGCCGCTCTTTATGCATCGGGGAAGGCGGTTGCTGGCGCGGCGCATACGCTCGTTCCGCGTCCGCCTGCGCCGTGTCCGGCTCGAACAGCTCGTGCAACGGGCGCGAGCGAAGTTGCACCTCGCGGCCGCCGCGCCACTCGGCGGGGAAGCGGCGCGGCGCCGGCTCGGCGGCGGAGCGCAGCGCCAGCGCCGCGAGCACCGTGGTCACGCAGCACACGCGCATTCTTGCCGCCCGCGCCCCCCACCACAAGCGCATCCCCTCCTACTAAGTACACAGCACGAGGTGAACACCCACCGGGCGCATGCCCGACCACATTATTTAACCTCCGTCACCAGATAGAGCCTTTTCCTCTTCCGCCTCAGCTCAATTGTTCGTTTAATTGATTTCGGTTTCAAATTTTTGATGCAATAAATTTCGATGATAAATCTGAAACAAGAAGAAAATAAATGAGTATGATTCTAGAAATTTCAAGAAGAAGAAAAGAAGATTTTTTTGGGTCAGGAAGTTTACTTTGATTTATATTGTATATGTATGTATATATTATTGTCAAGATAGATGGATATATGTACATAAGAAATATTACCTCATGTAATATTTGTGTTTTCTAAAAAATACTTGCCATTATAATGAAATGTAAAAACCATTTGTTTTATAAAACCATGACATTAACTTAGTAGATTTATTCTTCTTTCTATAAATTTATCGGTTTGATTTAAATTGGTTCAAGTCTTAATTAATCAAATAAATAAAATTACTGTATTTCTGAATGTGGATTAAGAATGTAACGAAAAATTGAAAATGAAATGGGTTGATACTGTACAATTTAATCTTGGCCAATGATATGTCAATAAATACTTTGATTACTTCTGCATCTAATTTAAAAATATTATGTTTGTAGCATTTGTTCGTCCAATAATTTAATCATTACGAGTTTTACAGAGCTTAAAAATCTATGTATGTAGATGTATACGTACTACTACGTACATAGGTATGTAGTCATATGTACGTATTCTACGCAACCTTAGACTTTAGTAGAAACGAGCAAACTTTGACAATAAAAACAAATTAGCTGTGGTTAAGTGCCAACGTTCGCCACTACCTTCTATCTTGACAGTTAGGATCAAAGTTTCTGCTTTATCTTATTTGTCGCTTGGACAAACTATTGATGTGGCTAAGACTATTAGGCAATCTATAACGAAAACAAATAGCATCCCTTTAACAGGTCTAGCTCTACTTACGGACTAGTCAACATATTCTTAATAAAGCACTCCCGGTAGTTTATGTTTTTGGTATATGAAGTCACAAGAGCGTTAGGTAAAGCTAGATAACACCCTATTTCTTTCTTCTAACAGACTAGCGAGCCGGCCCAACTTCGCTCGGGTAATAGAGTTTATATTTACTTACATTATTTTTCTTACTACATGTATTCAGTTATTACCTAGGTACAAAAACTAAAAATAAGAAACATCTATTTCGAACGACGACTGAATTACTATATTGAATGTAACTGTTTAATTTCACGCCCAATTTACAAAGAAGCTTAACATGTTATGTACCGAGACCTTCCTCAGGAATCACACTACCTGTTGTTAAAATCTGTGAGAAAATCCGCCCAGTACCTTTTGAATTTATCGTCAAAATACAGACACACAGACGCGACGAGGGGTCGTTTTATAATATTTAGAGAAGTCTGGCGTTGTTGTAGGCTATTCGGAATGAATTTTAAAATTCTTAAAAGTTTTGGAATTTTTCGATTCTATTTCATTTCTCAAGTGGCAGTAGCAACGCGACTGTGATCACGACGGCAGTGTCTATTTAATCTCAAATGAGCTGGCGGGGTACATGCTTTTTTGCTACTAAAAAAAAGTTTAGGATCTAGGTAACTCAACATTGTCAATTTATGACAGGGTGATGTTTGATCGCTCAATCGTTGCGTTAAAGAAAATTTATCAATGCCGCCGTTAAGTTTAGATTTCATCAAAATCTAGATCTGTTTAAATATTGTCATTAGATTGGTTTCTTTTAAATAGCTTTTGAAGTCTCCTTGCCCCCTGCTTAATATATAAATTTATTTAGGAAATATATTATCTAATTGTCCACGAGAACTGCTATTAAAATTCAATTGCAATCAAGAACTTTTTTCAGAGTAGATTTACTAAATGTACATTGAAAAAGTAATTTAATGTGATATTAAAATCGGATTGTAAAACTCATAAGCTTCTTTACTATAAAGTAGTCGTAGCGAAGCGTTAAATAATAACTGAATACTTAATTTAAATGTATAATTTTGCTTTTGCTATTATCAGTATCAAGTTATAATACAAACGCTTCGGGTAAAAGAAAACTTTCATCAAATTTATGAGTAAGCTTAGAACCTCTGCAACCGACTCAAGGATTTCTCTTTTATCTTGAGTTTCTTCTTTGATTATTAAGATTCATATTTATGAACGCTATTACCTTATGGTGTTTAAAAGTTTGTCTCGTGAAGGAACAATTATTTTATAAATTAATTTGGCATCCAACATCTCGATATGGCAAATAATTTGAAAAAAATAAAATATTCTTTCAACGCCTTATTAATCTGAAAAATCGCACTGTCACATGCCTACATATTAAATAGATAATTCAGTTACAGTTTATTCATTAAATGTCGAAATGCATTAGCTATTGTGGGGAAAAATTTTTACATGGCATATCATTTATATTCTTGAGTGTACCTACGACTGTTTCTTTTGTCAGGAACCTCTACCAAATAGAATCAAAAGGACTAATTTTCGAAGAAGAAAAATATTTATAATCACTTTCAGGTGGAATTCATATTAAGGGTTAATAGGTTAGTGATTTGTAGATTCATATAAAAATAGGTGCATGACCTTACATAGGTATACACAAGCACTTTCGAGGCTTAAGATTTAAATCACCTCTCATTAAAGTAAATTGGCAAAGATTCATTGTATATTGATCTGTCTAAAATTACAGGTAAATGCACGACGGGATTATTGTCTCCACAGAATTTTAATTCACTTTCATCGATTCATCTTCATTTACGTGGAGTTTTACTGCCATTAGAATAAATTGGCAAAAAATATTGTATATTTATCTGTGTAAAAAGCCGAGAAATGCTTGACAGAAAAAACGCATTCTATGTAGCTAAGTTTTGAATCGAACCTTTTTTTTTAGGAAAACGACAGATTATATTATACTTTCTACATAATTCAATACATCCAAAAATATAAATATCCATTTAATTACAATTAAATTAAATTTAATTACAATACATTATTGATTATGATGACGTATTACAAGTAGAATTTGAATTAATGAAAATTTTGTGCAATTTACATTAGGGAAAACATCAATCCATCAGCTTTTATGAGGAGTTCTCAGAAATTTCGGCAAATGATCCAGCTGTTTCCATTTAAATACATCTGTTTGGGATAAAATCTTCAAGATTGAATAATTACTCTCTATATTAATGAAAAGTGCTAATCTTCAACATCTTGGAAATATCTATACATATAATAAAACTGTAAGTGATCGCTGTCCGTACATGGCATATATATATAATATATCATAATGGGGTGCCTTTATATGCGCCAGCGAACCCAAAACAATGTATTTTGGTTTTGTCTGTTTGTCTGTATATCTGTATGTTTGGCAACGCAAATCTCAGAACCGGCTTATCTGATTTGAATGCAGTTTTCAGGATTATATTGTGATGAGCGTCACTTAACATTTAGCGTATTTTTATTTAAATTGGTTAACAAATAAAGAAGTTATGTCAATTCATGTCAATCATCACCGACGATTTCGTGGGCACAGATAGTTTATTAATAAAACTATTTAATTTACCTGTACGACTTCTAAAAAAAACTCTAAAATTTTCATCTGCCACTACCTTCGTCCATTCTATAATTTATTTTCAATTGTTAAAGTATTTATGCATTAAGCACTATTAATAAGCGTTGAAACATCTGTGATTGTAACTAGATTCCGACATTATTTAATTGATTAAGAGGGTTCCTTTGATGCCTATGGCTATATTGTCTGTCAATCCTACCTTTGAGGGCTGTTGTAAAATAAAAATAAAAATCTGCTGAGTATGCGCCTTATAAATGTTTTCGACGAATTAAAAAAGTCACAGTCAAGAAGTTTGTAGTGGTACGAGA
>DWON01001840.1:0-22774 GCA_018251015.1 Phocides pigmalion okeechobee
GCGTTCCTACTCTTGAGGACTAAGATGGTCGCCTCCAATAATGTGTATCCGGCAACCACACCTCCCCAACGGAAACAAAATACATGAAGAACGTTGCTTTACGTTATGAGATTTGGGGAAGAGTTGCGGGTTTGAATGTAACTTTTATTGATTTAAGTTTGAAAGCCTTGACAAAAGTGATTTGACTTCAATTACCTGGTTTTTCTAGTCTTTTGTGGAATGAAGATAAATTGACAATTCTTAATACTAAGTGCCTGAATTTGTTGAATTAATTAAATAATAATGTGATTAAGAAAGACTTGCTTTTTGATTAATTTTATTAACGTGTATTTCTCAATCCATTTCCAATTAACATGACGTTTTATATACTAAGAGTTTGTTTTGCCGACTCTTTTCCAAAACGAAATACCGGTGGTAGTTTATTGACGTTCAAAAAGAGTTCTGTAAAAATCTACTTTGAATAAAAATATGTTGATTTTGATTTTTATTTTGACTAAGATTTTTTCGAGTAACATTCAGAGTACATTAAAATTAATATTTATTTAAGTCTTAAGTTTTTGTAATATAAAATTTTGATATATTCTGATTGAGTATTAAAGTAAAAAAAAATATTACTACCAAAATCCAGGTCATATTGTTTGATTTCAAAATCCCAGTACTTCAAACACGTTCACCAAAAGGATTGAAGTCAAAAGCAAATCTCAAATGTCTTGATACTTTCTTCACGGACCTATGTACATAAAATACATTTGAAAGACGATGAACGAACAATACCGGACTTTGCTCTGTTTACGTACCAGGGCGGGATGAATGCGGTTATGGTTAGACATTTGTCTGCGTGAGTCAAATGTAGTGTGATACCTCGATCTTAACGGCCGACTTGCGGTTTTGTTACCCTGGTACGGTTTGCGCGTTCTTTTTAACACGTTTGTGCAAGATAGGGATTCACTTACTCTTTAGGTTCTCTCTCAACGCCATATCAAATACATGCCATAGTATTTCAAAAGAAGTGCAAAGAGATCCTTCAAAATTGATGTGGCGACTTTGCGCTCTTTCTCTCTCTGTTGCAAGTCTACAGGCGATTGCTTGCTTTCCGTTAGTCAGCCCGTCCGCCTTATCGCTTGGCTAATTAATGTAAATAAATGATTCTTCTTGATCTTCCCTTTTAAGTGTACCACTTCTGCGTTCGGTGTATACGCGTGGCGCTTTGTTGTATATGAAGATGAAATTAATTGTTGCTTAAAAAATCTTAATAAAACAGAGTTTGGAGAGGAAATACCGTAAAAGAAGGGAAGATATAGTTTCAAATTGTAAATTAATAAACTCGTTTCTGAAAGTAGTTTTATTACTTTAACGAGATTCGACTTCAAGTTACCAGTCCAAAGAATAATCACGACCGATTATTTTACGAGCACAGAAGCGTGTGCGAAATTTGCCACCAGTGGTCACCCATCCAATTTCTGACCCTGCTCTTGAGTCACAACGGGGCTCCAATTCCCCGGAACATCGACAACAGCTCCAATTTGTTCAGCAGGGGACTACAAGTGGGGCAAGACTGGCCATAAATTTAAAGTCAATAAACGCCGGATGTCAACCATTACTCCGCTCAGAGGTGTCGGGATCATTGGATGATTGGCATTGCACAACATCAGTTGCGTATCGTCCAAAGGTTAGTTATCAACCTTGAGCCGTACAATGGATCCCTAGAGATATAACTCCAGCTAGACGTAGAATTTAATAGGTCCTATTTTATACAAACAAGAACTTATTTTAAAATGGACTCAAAAATAAAAGAATTTATTTTACACGCGCTAAAATGGTTCTGGAGTAAAATTGCGCTTATGTAAAATACATATATTTTTGGCATTTTTGGTAATTGTACTAAATAATAATTCGATTTAGTCAAAAACATTTTGACCAGTGCTTAAGAACAATTCGATTTAGTAAAAACTTTTAGCAATAATTTCCATAATGTTTTTTGTTTGAAAACGGTTTCATTCTTAAAATGTCACTTTCCAAAATATTTCTTTTGAAAATTGTCTCTTTCGTAAAAAAAATATTTTGGGAACGTACTCTTTTGCATTTTTTTCTTTCGTAAAACATTAGATTCTTTTTTATGTTTCTTTTAAAAAATATTATTTTCCTCAATGTTTTCTGTTACAAATTGTCTCTTTCGTAAAATATCCTTTTTAAAAATGTTTATTTCGTACAAAACAACTGTTAATAAAAAAATGACGCGATACGTACTTTTTGGAGCATGATTTTGGAGTAATAGATTTTAGATTTTGAACTCATGTTTTATTATTTATTTCTAGGCGTCTATTAGTATTAACCAAAGACCAGACAATCAGGCCAATCATAAATTCTCTGGAGACACGACCGGTCGTAATAACATTATCTCCAGATGTTTCAATGACCCGAATAAATAATCTATAGGAACATGTAATAATTTTCTAAGCGAGTCGTATTCAAACATTGAGTTCTGTTCAGCAAATGTAATTGAAATAGTAATTATAATAGACACATGCGGCTTTTCAAGGCAGGAGAACTATAGTTTGATCGGGGAGGTACCAATGCTGCCCTCATAATCCGCCGTGCGCTACACTTTGAAGTGAGGCGACCATCTTAGGTCTCAGGAGTAACATCGCATCTACGTTCGAGCTTAGATAGGATTTCATTCATGTTTGTGGTTGTACGTGGATGTCTATGGGCTGCGACTACTTAATATCAGGTGCTTCGCATGCTCGTTTGTTACTCTTTTTACATAATAAAGCCTTCCTTGGCACCATGTCGCATGGACACGCACTCCGTTTAAATTGTTTAGGTTAAGCTTTTATTATAATTAGTTTTAAGGCATTCCAATGAATGGCAGTGACCAAAGAATTTTAGGAGTGTCGTAGAGTAGGATTGTCAATTTATTTGTTACCATCCCATGGGCGTCAAATAGTTGGGCGTGTTTTAAATGAGTGTCGAGGGTATTGCATAGGTACGAAATTTTGTATTTCATAGCTTTGTTTTTGAAGCTATAAAGTCACGCTTGTAGCGAGTAAAAACATTATTTTCTTTATTTATTACTTTTTATTTTGAATTTGTCACCATACTGATTGTTACGTTGGTTAATAAATATTTTTCTATTCTATTCCATTCTATAGAACAAGCGAGATTCAGAAGAGAATTCTCTACTATTGACTATAGAGTCAATATATAGATACTCATTAACAAAATGAAGAAACTAAGTATTCCATACTAATATTATATTCATACTATTAATATACATGTGAATGTAAGTTTGTTTGTTACGCTTTCACGCCAAAACTACTCAACAAATTATTATTACACATGTTCTTAGAGGTATTAAAAATGACATAGGATACCTAAAAAAAATTGGTAGACATGATTGTTTGTCAAAAAAAAAATCTATCAAGCCTTCAAATTAAAATCTTATTGACTATAGCTTTAGTTGTTTTGAATTTATGTATATTGAAATTTATTTACAATCTTTGATATTTGTTTAAGGGCTTCAAAGCGAGCGATGCAACGTGAAAAATCTAGTACGACATACATAATTCCTACCAATAAATTTAGTATTAAGATTTCGATAAAACCTCATCTTAATAGGAAACTCGCGAATTAGTAGGAGAGTAAAGACTTGATGAGATCCTCACGAGAACGTTTACTGGTCCGAATTTTTCCACACGCAGCCGGCAGCGGACGATACAGATTAGTCTATTGTCGGGTCCTATTGTGGATCTCGCGTGGACCTTGGTTTAGTATCCGACCCCTGTCGTAGAAAGGTCAAGTCTTTAATGCTATGAACTGATAACTTTACACGAGTATAAGATATTTTTGAAAATTATTTGGTTTTTTTCTCGAATCCCAATCTAAATATCATTTTATCGTAGTCATGACAAATAGACGATGAGCCTGATTGTGAGGGCTCTTGCATCTCCTCATAACATTTTCCCTGCGACTTTTAGCGCGGCGTAATGCGCCAGCTCATACACATGTGTCGAACGTCCAAATCTGTATGAATTACGGGCGAACGCAAGTGTTGTGTTTACGTCGGCGCTACTAGACAGGGGATCAAAATTACGTCTATGTATTCGTAGATATACAGAAATACACAATATATAATTGAAATGTAGGCGCATATTCAGTCTAGAGAATACAACTCCAGTTTTATGCCGCCTCCCGCAACGTTGACTCGATCGTTGACATGAGCGCCGCAGTCAAATTATTTGTATTTTCAGAGGCTTCAGAGTCATAGTGACGATGATCATCAAGATATGGTTGTGGGAACGACGGGGAATCACTGTGGTAACCAGATGGGCACAGATCGCTAAGAGGCATCCCGAGAAGAAAGCTTTTGTCATGGGGGACAGGTCGCTAACGTTCAGAGAGGTAAGTTGTTTAATATTAAGGATTCCTTTAAGAAATTAGATCCTGGATCATTGGTGCTGCATGGATAGAAAGATAGGACGCAAAATTTACATTATTCAATTATCTATGATTTACATTAAGTCTTTGTCCCTGTAACTCGGGACCAGGATAGCGCTACGGTATCTCTTGCCTATTCTAAAAGGCGAGTCAGGGAGTTGTCCGGGAACTGGAGTGGTAAGAGTGAAAGCTCGACGTTCCGAAATAATTCCCATGAAAGACGTCGATGTTGTTTATTGACGTTCAAAAAGGGTTCTGTAAAGAATCTATTTTGATTAAAATATTTTGATTTTTTTAAAATGTGTCTCTGAAGATACAATTATGAAATCTTGAAACTAATTATAATAAAAGTAAATAATGTAGTAATAAAGTAAAGTATGTAAAGAAATAAAAATATAAATATAGAAAGAAATTACCATTTTAAAGATTTTAAACTAATATCATCCCGAAATTTATACATTTTACTCAAAAATCAAAATAAAAAAATATTTTTATTCAAAGTAGATTCTTTACAGAACTCTTTTTGAACGTCATTAAACTACCACCGACTCCTAAGGTGTTTCGTTTTACTATGTAAGATGCTCACGATTAATGATTTTCGATTGCTGATATTTCGAACCTTTTGCATATCTCGTGGTCATCTTCAATGATGCTAAAGTTTTGGATACAATTTACTGAAGTATACTGAAGTATATAGAGACTACTTGTTAGTAGACTAGATAGTTAGTTAGATAGTAGACTAGATAGGTAGATAGTAGATAGTTAGAGACTATAGTTCGACCGGGGAGGTGCCACCGCTGTCCTCAAAATTCGCCATAAAGCATTTTTTTGTTTTTCGGTTGGAGAGGTGCAGTTGCCGGCTACACTTTGAAGCGAGGTGATCGTCTTAGTCCTCAGTAGTAGCAACGCATCTACGTTCGAGCTCAGATAGGATTTTGGTAGTGTTTGTAGTTGCCCGTGGATGTCTATGGGCTGCGTCTACTTGGTGGTTTGCATGCTACTCTTCTCAAATAAAAAAAAGTTGTGTTTTTGTTGAAATAATTAGGAATTAAGCCCGGAACCCTCAGCATATCAGACCAATATTTTATCTTTCCAGGGCGACGAATTTAGCAACCGTATATCTTGGTACTTTAAGCACCAGGGCTTCAAGAGTGGGGAAGTAATCGCTCTCTTCATGGAGACCCAGCCGGAGTATGTGTTCATCTGGCTAGGGCTGGCTAAACTGAAAGTTACCACCGCGTTAGTCAACACTAACTTGAGAGGCGACCAGCTGATCCACTGCTTGAGAATCGCTGGCTGCAAAGCAGTAATCTTTGGGGATGAGATGGCTGATGGTAAGATTTTCTCTAAATATTATAAAACAAAGTCCCCCATCTCGTCGTCTTTTCATGATAAACTCAAAAAAGTTCTGGATGAATTTTCTCACAGTTTTCAACAACAGGTAGAGTGAATCGTGAGGAAGGTTTGGCGCAGTCAAGTCTTTTTATGTAAATTGGTTGAAAACTTAAATAATTAAATTCAATATAGCCGTCGTTCGAAATAGATGTTTCTAATTGTTAGATTTTTTAACTAGATAATGACTGGATAGAATGCATGAAAGAAAAATAATGTAAGTAAATATAAACTCTATTACCTGGGCAAAGCTGGACCGGGTCGCTGGTATCTGTTATGTCTATGCATCTATATAAAAATATGATTTGTATGTAAAGACAGTAAACCGACACGGAACCCAACTTATATTTCCAGCTATTAAAGCGATCCAGAATGAAATCCGGGATATGCCACTCTTCCAGTTCAATTCTCCAGAGAGGAGTTCATCTGATATCATCCACGACACAGCGCCTCTTGCGATGGAACTCACAGAGATGCCCATAGATCCAGTGACGGATGTCGAGCCCGCTAAGCCCAGGGATACCCTGATGTATATTTACACCAGCGGAACCACTGGGTTCCCTAAAGCAGCAATCATTACCAATATCAGGTAACTGTTCTGCAAGATCGATTTACTATCTAGAAAGCGGTCTCCGCGGTCAGATTTGGGCTAACAAATTTGGGGTAAAGAACTTTACTCTCACAGTTACTTACGAATTGAACATATCAAAATATTAATTTGTTACTTAATAAACAACTTGATTAAAAAATTAAGTAACAGTTTGATTTAAAATATAAAATTTAATTAGGTATTATAATAAAAAAAATTAAAGTAATTTAAAATATATTTTTTAATTTAGTTGTTTCTCGATTTCAAATTTATATTTTAATGATCAGTTCAAAGTACCTACAGAGACAAATTCATATTTTATATAGTTATCGCTAACGTACAAAAGAACTTGTTGAATCATAATTATATATTTGTTGATTAAATTTATACTCTCTCTCGTTCATCCAAGAGGCTTGGATAGCATACTTTAGTAGTTATCAATCTTGTTTGTTTGAGGTAAATGTTTTTCTTCTACCCACTTAATCAATGTCAAAGTCTTTACTTAATGAATATCAAAGTCCATACATAATCAATGTCAAAATCCATACTTAATGAATGGAAAAGTCCATACTTAATGAAAGTCAAAGTCTTAAAGAATGTGAAAGTTATAAATTAAAATCAACTCATCGGCTTTGAATTTTTCTTACCTAAGGTTGACGGGAGAAAAAGGCAGCGGAAAAACTCTCGCCACACCTTTCAATTCCGTAATTGATACAAAAAAAATTATACAGTAGCGTTAGAAAGATAATGAGTACGATATGCATCGATGAGCGAGCAATATGCAACGAACCGTGGTTATTTCAATAAAAAATGTCAGTTGCTGTCACCAGATACTCATCAGATAGTGAGCGTCGAAATTGATGGTATACATATATCGTACTAATATTATAAATACGAGTTTGTGTGGAATCATGGATGTTTATTACTCTTTTACGTAAAAACTACTGAAAGTAGGATTTTAAACTAATATTATCACGGAGTTTATACATTTTAGTATGTTCCGGGTACTTATTTTAACCGGGAATTTAATTTTTAACACTTTGTGGCGCTCATTTTTTACTTCGGTTCAGCGTTGCGGGACGCGGCACTAAGCTGAAGCTTATTTCTCTAGACTGAAGATGCGTCGACAATACATTAAAATATTGTATTTTTTAGCATCTGAGTAATACGAATACGCAGACGTAAAGCCCCCTTTGCACTATTGATCGCCCGTAATCCATACACATTCATACGTACAACACAGGTGTGTACAAGCCCCAAGCGCGTTGTGCTAAATATGCTTGCCACAATCCCGCGCTATATTGAAATTTTTTGGCATTTGGACCCCACGAACCAAAAGTTTCAAAGCCAAGCGGAACATACACGTAATTACTGTTCAGTGGAACATATTTCTTCTTATTTTTCCGTGAAGTTCGCGTTCCAAAAAAAATTCAAACCTTTCCTTCCACGTTTGATCGACCCCGCCTCTAACAAAAGAGCTGGTTCATATCTCATTCAAATTGCGAATGCTATTCAACGCGGGTGTGCAGCTAGCGTTCTTGGAACCATGCCGCATGGGCTCAGACTCCCTTTAGGTTTAGGTTAGGCTTCCGTTATAATTAGTTTTAAGATTTTCATCATTATATATACATAAATAAAAAAATAATTCTATTTATTTGTGTATCAAAATTCTTTATTTGTCAGGTATCTTCTCATTCCTCTGGGAGTGTACACTGCAGCTCACCTGTCCACATCAGATGTGCTGTACGATCCGCTGCCACTTCATCACACAGCGGGCGGCGTGCTTGGAGCTGGTCAGTGTCTCGTTGTTGGATGCACTGTTGTGCTGAGGAAGAAGTTCTCTGCTTCCAACTACTGGAGTGATGTTGCTAAACATGGATGTACGGTAAGTCTCCAAACCAACCTTTTGAAGGTGGAAGAGTAATAGTCCCACTTCCATTTCTATTGTGAAGCATTTTTATTATCTTTGGATATCTTTATTATCTCGATTTTGTCTTTAATTTAATTTAGTACATAATATTAAGAGTTATTTAACGTCAGATTATGGGGGCGGCGGTGGTATGTCCCCGGTCGACCTATAGTTTTGCTGTCTGTGAAAATATGTAGTTATTTACACATTCTCTTCGGAATTAGTGACAAATTACCGACAGGTGAACGACAAGCTCGTTTACACTTTCCATTTAGAAAACAATTCGTACGCTTTTTAAGCCATAGATGGGAGATTTGCAGAAAATATAATCAATGTGTGAAAGATTACATAAGATTTGTTGCTAATAAAAAAAATATATTATATTTCTAGGCCGCTCAATATATAGGCGAAATCTGCCGTTATCTCCTTTCCTTACCTCCTGGTCCAAATGACAAAGGCCACAAACTTAAGATCATGATCGGCAATGGACTAAGGCCTCAGATTTGGTCAGAGTTCGTGCAAAGGTTCGGCATCGAGAGGGTTCTGGAGTTTTATGGCGCTACAGAAGGAAACAGCAACCTTGGTAAGGCTTTATTATGTAAAATGGTACTTGTATAACATTGATGAAATAATAAGATTTATAACAGACCATTGTCTAGGGGTTACAGGAAGCTACTAAAGGATCAGTGCACTTTCATCTTGTGTCTTCCTTTAAAATATGCTTGAGTAACCATAGCGCATGCAACAGCACTAATCTGTTATTGATGGGTTCGCGAGCAATATCTCTTGAGTGTTTACATATTTGGTTCTTTATAGGAAGTTTTTATATTTAGTTGTGTACTAATGAAAGGAATTTTGAAAATTGTACCTAGAAGAAGGTAAAATAGAGCTTGAAAGGGGGAAAAAATGTTATATCGAGGCGTTTAGTCGTGGTAAAAAGTTAGTTAATTATATTTTCTTCTTTTTTAGTCAATCTGGACTCTAAAGTGGGAGCAATTGGTTTCCTGAGTCGTCTCGTTGCGTCAATATATCCACTTTGTCTTGTCAAGTAAGTGTATTTTTTATAAATGAGCCTAACGAAAAAGTAGACGTGTCATTTGATGGAAAGCAGTCACCGTTGCCTGGACATTTGCAACACCAGAGAAGTCGCTAGCATCGCTGGTTTTGAAGGAGAGCTCTCTTTGCAACTTTTTCCAAGAGCTCCATGTCATAGCGGTTACGGAATATCTCAGGAATCTTGCTTGTTCGTGGAAGAAATAAACCTGCAAACCGAACTTTTGCCAAACGATCGATCGAACCAGCGATCGCCACGCGCCAGTTCTTTCTGAGTTACTAGTACTGTACGGATTAGAAAATAATTATCCCTAGCTTAAATGGTGAAGGAATACATCACGAGGAAACTTGCATATGTATGCATGTTCTCAGGCGAGAGTTCTGCATAGAGCGCTCAAATATGGTCTCAATTTTGGTCAATGAGGCGAACTATTGCCTAAACCTTCTCGTCACACGAGGATGCTCGTGGCTGGCTGTGAGACATTGAGTTGACTATAAATATTTTTATCTGTGTTAAAAATTCCGTTTGTACATTTTATATTATTTCATCTTCACAGGTGTGATGAGTTAACAGGGGAAATTCTGAGAGATGAAACTGGGAGGTGTATTAATTGTGGTCCCTTTGAGCCAGGTAAGCTAAATTTTTAATTCTATCTTAGGACTACATTTCGCTTTAACAGTAACAATAACAAAATAACTTAATTAAATTACTATTTAACTATGACTACCGTAAAAATACGACTGAACTTTATAGAGAAACCAATTTTCTTAACATCAAGCAAATTTATATATACAAAACATGTATACTCGTACACAAAATTTTAACAAAGAATATTCATTCAGATATTATATTCACAAAAAAGTATCATAAGACTTTCACAAGAAGCCGCGGAAAACTTGATTCATCAAACCTCGGACACTTATGAAGGAGCACAGATCTATAACATGTTATCAAATGAAATTAAAAATAAAAAGTCTTTACGTACCTTCAAACAACACCTAAAACAATTTATCAGCAACCAGTAACTGGCCGGCAAATATATATAATTTCTATTATGTTTTAAAGTTTTTGTAAATTTCTCATGTAAGTGAATTTGATGTAATTCTTTTGAGAAATAAAGTTTTCTATAACCCGAGCTTCTCACTCACCACATATACAATCTCAAACTAGGCACAGCCTACACTGTGGTGAAAATCGACAGAAAAACTTACACATATTCGTCAAAATACATACTCGTACATATACATCCAAGCACCCTTATCATTAAAATATTTATTTATTATGGGTGAGAATCAAACCCACATCTCCCGTTTAGTATTCTCTGTTACTAACCACTACACCAACACCCCATCAAGATATTAATCAAGACAGATTTCCAAACAAACCTGCATAGATTATGGAGCTTGTAATCAGTCACGCTTGAATAATAGAACAAGAATAGAATTGATATCGCATAATCCACGAGCCTGATGCTACTCGTAATTTCGTCAGTACATTTTAATATGTATCGGGTACTCACGATTAACGATTTAATTGTCGATATTTCGAACCAGTTCTACGCCTTGCAGTCACGACTAATCTCTAGCTTGACTCTAGGATTAGCCGTGACCACAGGCCATGCGATTGATACGATGCAAAATATCGGCAATTAAAAATCATTAATCGTGAGCATCCGTTACTTAGTAAAATGTATAAATTCCGCGGTTATATTACTTGAAAATCTTGAATACTTCTCCAATAATTTACTTTTGGACGACAACATTAGGCTTTGAGAGAGGTGTATTATAAATCCACGTAAACTAAGCTGCGTTTCAATGATACACTTCCCTTAATTCATGGGAAGACAATAATTTTTAAAAGGAGAGAGAGAGGGAGGTTATGGAAGTCTATTTCTGGCTCTTTCTGACAGAACAACTGAAAGCAACAACTCCGCTACGCACGTTCGATTAAAACAACAGTTTCATGTCACTGGTTTAAATGGGTAAAAAACACAAACATTGCAAAAACAGACACTATGCAAATATAGAGCGCAAGAAGTAGCTACAATGCGTAAAAACGACTTTAATGCTGGCTGCAGACTGGTCTGACCATTGTTTTACTTAAACAATTGTTTAACTTAAACAGTGAATGAATAATATTCAAATTTTAACCATAACTATCTAAAGGTCTATGCCCTTGTGGTACTAAGAACGCTGGCAAAATTCCCTCGCTCCATACCTATCGTAGTTTTTCGGGTAAGATATGAACGAACCCTTTTGTCACCAGAGGTATTTATGGATCAAAAGTAGGTGTAATTGTTCGAATATTTTTGGCTCTCAGTGTCAAACACGTAATCGTTTAGTAAAGTTTAGTAGAAACTTGTGTCCCAGATACAAACCAGCTAATTATTATAAGAGCACTACCTGAAGTCTTCTTTTAATTAGAAGAATTTGCTAATCAAAGATTCGTGTCAGGAGTATCCTGAGGACGTATAGTTATTATAAGCTACAATACATATTCTTTTTTATGTTTTTTAGATTAGATGTTTGTAAAAATCATAAATTAAAGAATATTGCCCATAAATAATATTAATTGTATTTTACGATTTCATTGTAGATTCAGAATATCAATGTTCTCGAGGAAATTGTTAAAGTAAATGTTTAGGGAAAGAAAGAAACAAACCAATCAGTTCCAACTAGTCAGCAGCCAGCACTATTGTATTGTAACGCAGTTCGGGCGTAACGGGTGTTGCCAGGCGAGTGAAGCGAGGTCTTTGTGTTGCCAGTGTAATTAAATATTATTATTCGCCGCGCATGCGTTGTTGCCGGCCCATTGTATGCCAATTGATCTGCGCTGACATGAACTCCATTGTGTTGGACGGAGAAGGGTGATTTCTACGCGAAGCAGGATTGATGCATACTTTTTGATCGCGCTTAATCTGCGTGCATCCGTGTTGGGCTATTGTAATGGAAGTCCAAATTTTTAGGGTTAATAATTGCCATTTCTCTCCCTGCTGAGTCTATGATCGCAAAATACCTATAGCTTAGAACTAAAATCATATAACTCTTTTGACGGATGGTCCGAAGTTCAAATTCTTAGATTTTACTGAAATTAGAAATTAAGTATTTTCTTCAACCGATGAAGGCAAAAGTCATCAGGAAACCTACATGCGAGAGACTTCTTTAAGAAGTTTTTAAACGTATGTGAAGTCCATTATGTGGCATTTCGTGAAGCTATCATCATGATCCTCAAGATTAGCAACACATCTACTTATGACCTCAGATCGACTTTCAATTCAATTTGAGGTTATATGTGAATGTCCGTGGGTCGCAGCGGCTTGTTAACGTCAACTGGCTTGTATGTTATTCTTCACTTATAAAAAATATAGACCGGGGTCCACATACGTGAGCTATATTCTACTGTCGCAACTTTCAAGGTCAAAGTACAACCCTTAATAAGTTTTGCAAGTTGGCAACTAAACTTCTATTTATAGTCGGTCTCCCGCGAGTCACGTAGCCGACGCCAGTCACGCGTGAGACCAGAGTTTTTATTGTACCAATGTTTTTTGAGTCAAACTGTTTTTGTTGTATTTTGTGACCCGTGTGGTGTAGCGGTAACCATACCGGTCTGATATGCATACAGTTCCTGGCTCGATTCCCGGCCAGGCAGGCATCTAAATGGTATGATAAATGATTTAGATTTTGTTCTTGGCGTCTGTGTGTGCGTAGTACCCACGACACAGGATCCCCTAATATGGGACCATGAATATGGAATTCTTTATTTTTCTCTTGAGCTTCATTTTCCATCCTGTTTTTTACGTCAGGAAAACCTGTAAAGGGTTCCTCCCACCACGGTGCCGATGGAAGGTTACGTCAGACTCCAGTCGAGAAAAACTTGACGGGTCCACTTCGCCACCGAGTGCCGGAGTTGCGGGAGCGCTAGCACCGATGTGGGCATTGGTCTCCACCTCCGGACGTCATGGCGGAACGGCAACTTACGGATTTCCAAGCCTTATAATATAATAGGTCTTAGACTACTTTAGGTAAAACTAAGGCGTTTCGGTACATATTGTATCGTTGGTTTGATTTTCAACAAATATGTTTCAGTTTCTAATTTAATCTTTTTTAGTCGCTTGCTAGATATTTCTTTCTAAAATCAGAGCCATATTTTAGTTTAACTGTGACTGGGAGCCATGATAGGACCTTTAATGATCCTGGTTCGAAATATGAACAATTAAGAATCGTTAATCGTGAGTACCACAATGACATGCATATATTGCATAATCCTTTGCTAATAACATCTACGAAAATACAATAAGTGTCCCTAATCCTAACTAACACACATACTTATGGTGAATACACCAAGTTGCCACCTATATCAAAGAAACTTCTCGTCTCCGAGTAACAAAGTAACGTCAACAGCAAACTTCATGGCTATTAATGCAAACAGTTGCTATGGGCACTTATGATGTGCGAAGAGTTAATACATTGTAGTCAACAATACCTATACACGGTAAAATCTGTTTTTAACCTCTGACGCAAAATCCATTGCTCATTGACAATATATTGTAATACCAACATTTTATACGGAGTCGGAAATGGATAGCAAACTAGAGGTTATTATATTGTGGAGCGACGGTTTTGTGGTGGAATCGGTCGCCCGAGCACATGAGAGCAAGGCAGCTAAGTAAACACAGATGTTAGGACTAATATTAGTACTAGCCACTCTGAGTAATGACTAGGACCGCGCGTTAAGCACAAATATCGATACTTTAAAATTGTTCAATTTTTTTTTTGTATTTTTTTTAGAAATATAATTTTATATTAGACTAGCTGCTACCCGCGACTTTGTCCACGTGGCTTTCAAAATCGGGATTTTCCAGATCTTCTGACAGCAAAAAGTTCTTATGTGGGTGTGACATTTATAATTTTTATTTTTACATTTTAGACCCATAACTTTGAAATTAACGTAACCTTTTAATTTATATACCGATTAAAATAGTTATTGTAAACATTTAACACTGTAATGCCTTAAAGCTGTTTGCACTGAATCTTCACTTCATGATGAATTACCTGAACGCATTTTTGTTTATATAAGAATGGCAAATGCACATAAAATGCATTTGATTAGTATCTGTGACGGACGTGACTACTTAACTTTATCATTAGATAAGTATTGTCAAGTTCTATAGTGGTTTTTACCATTAAAACTTTGTTACAAAGTACACTAAACACGTAAGTACTTAACTGCTTTGAACTATTGGAAAATCCCAAATGTACCAGATAATTTGATGAATATTTAAATAATCATTAGCCTACATTTATGGACTTATAACTACTTACGACTTTGACTAAGAACTAGGTTAATGATGAGATAAAAATTGAACTTTTTTACAGTAAACAGTTCAAATCCTTTGTGTTTTTTCAAACATTTCTTACAGATCCCATTTACGTAGTTCTTGCAAGCTTTAAATATCTACATTTAAAGATGGGAAAACTATAGTTCGACCGGGGAGGTACCACCGCCGCACTCATGATTCGTCGTAAAGCATCACTTGTGTTTCGGTTGGAGAGGTTTGGTTGCCGGCTACATTTTGAAGCGAGGCGACCATCAGAGTCCTCAGGAGTAGCAATACGTCTACGTTCGAGCGCAGATACGATTTCGGTCGTGTTTGTGGTTGTACGTGGATGTCTAGGGGTTCCAAGTACTTAACATCCGTTGGTTTGCATGCTCGTTTGCTACTCTTCTCACATAAAAAAATCAAACAAGCCTATAGTTCTGTCTAAAATAGTAATTATTGTCAGATGTGTTGCTATGCCTGAAAACTAGTTGTCGCCTCGTTTGCAAGCTTTGCCAGTAATCTCAACCAGTAAACTTTCCTACCAAAACGCGACAATTGCTTCACGACAGATCGTGAGATAGTTCCTGGTACCTCCTGGTCGAATTGTATCTCTGTCTCTACATAGTATAAAAATAAGACGCTTTCCACCGTCTCTACGCTTAAATATTTCAAACTACGCAATTGACGTTTAATGTCGTTTACATCAATAGATAAAGTTATTCAAGAAGACGGTCTTTATGTAAAATACATGTATAATATAGTACAAAAGGCCGAGAATTTCCAATATTTTGTAATGTAACGTCGAAAATGTACATGTAAAAAGTCAAAAGATGCAATATCTAAAAAATTTTTTTTCATCGATAAAAAGTATGTATTTATCGACAGAGTAGGTACACCCCTGCTTAGGTTCTCGCATAATACACACATTTTCATACGTAACGTGTTTGCATTTCAAATAGAAACTTATTATTAGAGTGTTGTAAGTAAATAGAAATATATGGAGGGCAAAGGCCTCTCTCGTAGCTCTACATACACTACGCATGTATGTACAACAGCCTTTTGTTCCTCAACTATTTATAAACGTCCTCGGCATTTACATAACATAGTTTCATCTTTTTTATGTAGAGTAGCACATGAATGTGCAAATTAGTGTAACCCCTTGGTGAGAAGTAGTCGTTACAGATCATGGTTGTCCACATCCAAACGTAAACAGACTTGATGAAGTCCTATATAAGGTCATTTGTATTTTTTTATTTTAAAAAAGGAGTAAACGAGCGTTACTACTTCTGAGGCTGAGATGGACGCCCCGCTTGTAAGTGTAGCCGGCGAGCGCACCTCTCCAACCCAAACACAAGAGTCGAAATATAACCCCTTGATGCAGGCTGTGTTTATCTACATCCATATATAAACAAACTTTACTACAGTACTGTACTATTCCTGAAGACATAAATTGTTTCCTCGATTGTAATTGCATTAAAATCCGTTTCGTGTTTTGAAAGATCTATATTGTTTTTATGTGTTAAATACAGATAAACCATATGCAATATGTGTTTCGCTCCAACATGTCTTCTTTTATAAAATTAATTAATTGTGATTGATTATGATTGAATGAATCATAAACATACCAATCAATTGTTGTCCAGATTTAAAATGTTTGAGAATCCCCGTTCAGTATCAAAAGGATCTCATAAAATTAATCGAAGAGATTTACGCAACAAATTAGTATAATTCTGTCAACACAGTGTTTCTTTAGAGTTAAAAGCGCATTTAACATAAGATCAAGTCACGAGTTCCCGGTAAATCTCTACTGAGCCACCGTTCGAAGAACTCTTGGGACAAAAAGGCACAAGTCCGGGAAAAACGTAAAATAGGCACTCCCTGATGCTACCGGGAATTAGCTTCGTGAGAGGACATTTTAATTTTAACCCACCCTGTGTTAAGAACACAAAAATAGTCAGAGACCGAATACACAGTCCTATTTCAGAACCAAAAATTGCTTTATTATGTTAATTAATGCGATTTGTAAACATAAATGAAAATGTTTTTATCAAATTTTAATAATCTTCACGTTTCCTTAAATATAACAAAATGTAATTAACATGTAAATGAATTGTGTCGTATAAAAACCACATATCTTACCCATTTTTATGAAAAGTTTCTGATTAAGCAAAAAATACTAATGTCGAAATTATTATTTCAATGTTATCGATTGTTCTTAGTTAACCTTATTTGAAATTGATTAGGAAAATGTCAAAGTCAAATTCGGTGCAAGAAATCTTCTACACGATTTTGATAATAGTCCATAATTTTTGAAAACCACATCAGATGTTCATTAAAAATATAAAGGAATCATCTTCATAAAAATTGTTTTCAAAAGAAAATACTATTTTCATATCGGTGCACCCGTTCACGAGTTACAACGCAACAAACAGACTAACACACAGACAACTTCAAACATAACCATCTCTCACCATCACTGTTTTCAGACGGAGTGTAATATATACCCTCAGAATCCTGCACAATTCATTCCACCGGCTTTTTTCTCCCGGTCAACATTAGTCAACAGGGCGCTCAAAGCCGACTTTACATGGTACCCTTGACGTGCATAAACTGTAAGTAAATACCTTAAAATAAAATACTAATCCCACATACTCATTACATTACACATCATACAATAAAAATGTTTCATTGTCCAGCAGTTTCCGTTATTTATTTGTTTTACTGGTGTTTGCACAACATCCTGCGAAGATCTTAAGGAATATGTGCGACGTCATTTGCCTGTTTCTGCATTGTGCCGATTGGGAAATAGCAATGTAGACTTAGCATTTTCATCTTCGGACGACGTCCCAGCCACGTTGGACGGCGGAATACGGGCTCGAGGTGGATCCTCTTAGCCCGGGCCTGAACTCGGGGTTGCACCCCGGCTAACAGTGGTAGCCCTCGCCCACAGTTAAGTGGGAGGCTCGGGTTAGTATTTTCTAGTATTACTTGATTTTTTGTCTTTATTGTTTCGGTGGAAGAGGTACGGTCGCCAGCTACACTTGGAAAGGATCGACCACCTTAGCCCTCAGGAATAGAAATAAAAATGCTGAGAAACACTGTCCCCAGCATTGGCATAAAATAGAATAGAATATACTTTATTGCATGAAATAGAAGACAAACATTTACAAATTTCACAACTTAGTACACAATAGGCGGACTTATCGCTCAGGCAGCGATCTCTTCCAGCCGACCTATATCCAGCATAGTGCCATAATAACTGGTTTGGTGTCAGGTGTGTAGTGTCAGCCAATAAAACTCGCAAATATTATGTTAATTCAATTAATTCTACCTACAAACACAATTTTATTCGCTAATATTTAATCAAACTGTGAATAAATTAAGCTTATTTTAGAATTTCATCCTTGAGCTCCGTGCATACCATTATAAAAACAATATTCCAGCGAGTTGGGCTCAGTTTTGGAAGCGTAATTACAATTTTATAATTTATAACCCATTCATAATCCTTATCTGCTTTTTTGTTGAGTTTACAAAAGGATAATGAGCAACGAAATTGATTGCTTCCATAGCAACCTCAACTAGTCTTTGAAACATTTTTACGTAGAATGACAAATATTTTAAGGTACTCAAATTTGTACGTTTTATGTAGAAAAGTATCACCGTCACACAGTTTAGCATGACATATGTTGTCTGTTTCGATGTAAGGATGTAGTAGACGGCACAATTATGTACGAGATGACCATCTTAATTACTAGTAGCAACGTATCTGTGACCGACTTTAAGTAGGTCTAATGAAATTGATTACAGATGTCCATGACTGACTGTGATCATTAAAAATTAAACGAACTGCATGCTTGTTAGCTACATTCATAAAAAAAAAACCCTAACATTTATAGAGTGCTTCTTTTGAAAAAATTGAAATCAATTCATTAGTAGTACTAAAATGTAACAATTATTTCGAGCCATTTATTTCAAATGACGATCGAGTTACTATATTGAATTTAACTATTTAATTTGTCGCTTTGTTATGCTTCAAAGCCTGCCTAAAGAATCACTCTATCTGTTGTTGAAAACGGTGAGAATATCCGCCCAATACTTTTCGAGTTTATCGCGAACAAACAGACAGACATACGCGACGGGAGACTATGTTTTATAATATTTAAAGATTTGAATTTGATTGTTTTGTTTATTTATATCAGCGATGTGTCGTAAGAAAACAAGCGCTAACATCAACAGGTTTTAGTTATAACAACAATGTAATAAATAAACCGGATAAAAACATGTCACATCCTCTTCGGGCGAGGAGATAATTAATTCACTATATAAATATGAATTAATACAGATTCGCGGAACAAAAAGTGGATATCGACTGCGTGCTTTGTGTCACAATCAATTGTAGGTATTCCTTAGTGAGAGGAACATGCCAAATAGATCCTATTTATCAGGACATAAGACTGATTTTTGATTGATTAGAGCAGTTGCCACAAACGAGAAGCATACGTGACGTATTCGTTTCACTTGCTCCTATGATATAAACGTTCTTTTTATTGCATGTTACTTTGGGAATATCATGAGAACAGGATAGTCTAAATTTCAAAAAATCTATCCGCTTTAAATTTATAAGATCTATTAATAATTAAGTAAGGTGTCTGGGAAAATTACATCAGATATTTAGGGAATGTGGGGGTTAAAACTCACTTAATGCCATGGGGAATGCGGGGTGTCGGCAAGTATTATTTATGTATATTTTTTTTGCAAAAAACCTGTTTAGAAATGCGAGAAAATTTGATTTAATTAAGTAGGGTTGACTGGTGGTACAACTGTTTAAAGGGGGAAGTACCACCGTTGGCCTCATAAACCGCTTTTGACGCAATGTTTAAGTTACAGAGCTGCTGTTGCTAGTTACACTTACAAGTGAGGCGACTGTCGCAGACCTCAGGAGTACCAACGCATCCGTGAACGACGTCAGGCAGGACTTAAGTTTTGTTTGAGGACGTAGATGTCACCATTACACATCCAAAGGCCTGCACGCTAGATTACTACTTTTCCATCATAAAAAAGGAAAGTAAAACATGGTTTTGGTCCTATAAAACATGATTAATGTAATTATTTTTAAAACGCCTTTAGATAAATCTCTTAAGGCAAATTTTATGACATAGTTAATGGGCGCCTAAATCTATGGACGCTTGAAAAATTATTAAATTTTGCTTGAATATCAAATGGATGTTCATTGTTTACTGGAAGTGAATTCTCTGAACTACCAAGTATATTGTTTTCAAATCCGCACTTGGCAAGTGTATTACTATCGCCTATGTATCCATCTCATTCTGATTCTGAAGGGATTCTTATTTAATCCGTGCCTAATATAGTATGGCGATGAAATTATTTTTGCTTTAAGTATTAGAGCTACCTTTTTAAAACCTTTCAGATAGCGTCGGAATTTTCCAAATTATCAACAAAACTTTTAACAAAATCATTTAATAGTCTTTTGAAATAGTAATAGTATTTTCATTTAAGACTCACTCGTACCGCGAGCCGTACTATTCTCAGATTAAACTCCAGACTAAACAAAATTTATCTACATTTCTATTTCCTCCGAACTATAATTACCCACATATCAAGTGAGCTATCAACCGTCGTCTCGACTATACATCATTTGTAATATCGATTCATTATTAACTTGATCTTTGTCTCGAGGCCAGTCCACGTGTAGTTATCATATAATCAATGTGAGTGAAATCTGTTTTACTTTTCCATATCCGATACACTTATTATGTAATATATAATTAAGGCTAATTACTTATTGACTAGATCTTTCTAGATCTTGAAATGATGAAGTTATTTTTCTTCTACATAATGGTATCTTTGATTGCCAAAAACCGTTGATTTCATACTTTTATGAACTCTGATTAATGCCACTGACCACTAAGATTTTTAAAACGATATTCAGAAAAAACCAGTGCTAACTTAGTGGTTAACATTCCGACCCCTCAGTCGAGGGGGTGTTTCTTGGTCGTGATTTTCCTGGGATGATTTTCTCGAAATTATATGCGTATCAGAAAATAATTATCACTTGATTTAAAGGAAAATGTCGCGAGGAAACATGCATGCCTGAGAGTTCTCCATTATGTTCTCAAAAAGTGTGAAGACTACCAATCATGCACTGGGCACTTGACCAGCGTGAGTGAACTGTTCTCGTTCTTAACGAAGACCGATGTTGAAATAAGATAAAATTGTTAATATCTCAAAATACATACCTACATCATAATATCTGTCTATTCCAACCTTCAACTCTTCTACAAGGTTTAAGACGACATTTTCACACAAAAGTATAAAGATTCTATGCCAATATAGATCTACGTGTACTTTTAATTCAAAAATATAAAAAAATGTTTTCAATTTAATGGGAGTGTCGGATAAAGTCGGTTCCCAGATCTGTTTTAATAAATGTATTTGTCGGTTGTATGAATTTTCGGCTTCGTAAGTAATCTTAACGCAGACATATAGATAAGAGTGCTTAAGAGGCTAATTCGGAAAATGTCAATCAGGTGTTTCCTGCGAGTGAGTCAGTGCGTGACCGTAACGCTGTCGAGTGACAAAACTTTCAATGTCCGACATCACGCCAATAAACCAAACTGGAACTGTAAGGACAAACACGTTTCGTCTACTCATTAAAACTTCTCAATTCACCTTGACCTTGTTGACACGCGTATACTAGTTTTACATTCTGTTTCACCCGTAAAAAATATTTTGGGTGAAATTTGTACTTCAATTAAGTCAGCCAACTTCAATTACCATCTTAGTCCTCAAGAGTAGGAACGCATCCGCGTCCATCTTTAAATAGATCTTCAGTTCTGTTTGAAATTGGACGTGGTTGTCCATGGACAACATGGCTGCAAATGACAGCCCATGGGCTGCAGTGACCACTCAACACCAGGTGGCCTGCATGCTCGTTTCTTACTCTTTCGCAATAAAAAAAAGCCATTTTAAGTATTGATGCAGCATGGTCGGTATTGTTTACATTCTCGGGAATTGATGAAATCCAGAATAGTCCAATACTATCTATTGGTGGTGAAACTATAATTTGACTGGGGAGGTACCACCATGAAGGTTATAATCTGTCATAAACCTTGTGTTTCAGTTGCAGAGCTGCTCTTGCTGGCTCCATTTACAATCAAGGCGCTCAATTTAGTCTTCAAGAGTAGCAATGCGCTAGTTCATTATTGAAATATATTTTTTTATAACAGGACTTAATATTTACTACTTTATAGTTAAATAGTTATAATTGTTATTAAAAGTACAAAATGCATTAATTGTAAAACTGTATGATTAATTTTATTATTTTGTAGAAACGCTCGAATTTTAAAACTACTAAAATATAATTTTAAACAATGTATTTATTGCCGCTCTTAGTAGTAGTTCTAGCTGGTTATGCATTGTATTCGGATGCGTCGCGGTACACGGACCGCTCTGTTTCAATAGACCGTCCAACCACGTTCTATTGTCATTTGGAAATATAATTACTATTATGATTGTAACACTAGATTGCCGTAATAGTTTAATTAAATAAGTCGCTAACTATATATTTGGTTAATCCATGCAGTGACCCCTATATGTACATATGTATGTGCTCTCTGTCATTATATTCTTATATATTTAACCGACATTCCACTGAAATCATTACTTAGTAGTGATTATGAAGTCAGTGACACTTTTATTTTTAATATTCGCTTATTTCTATTCTTTTAAAAACTTAACATAAATGTATTTTATTTTCAATGTTTGTAAATACTGCCTCTTTCTTACTTGCAAATCACTTTATCTGTAACATCACAACATGATGGAATTATTATCCGGTATTAATTCTCTCCGGAATTAGGTCACGATTCTCACCCCTTATCTTAAAACAAAGTATTAATTGCAATAATGTGTGCAATATATGTATGGATACGTCACATCAGTGTATACATAGTACGTTTAAAGTAGTCTGTACTCAAAATCAAAATCAAAATCAAAATATTTTTATTCAAAGTAAATTCTTTACAGAATTCTTTTTGAACGTCAATAAACTAC
>DWON01001841.1:0-22757 GCA_018251015.1 Phocides pigmalion okeechobee
AGCGATGGTACTTCCCTGGTCTACGCCTGTCATATATACCTAAAATACAACTTACCTTGTCAAGAATTTGCTACGCTACGATAAGTTACTTACATTAAAAATTAACTTCTTTACGAAAAATCATATGTATACGCAATAAAATAACGTTTTCAGAATCAATGTCAAGTAACGACTGCCACGAGGACTCCTCGCCTCACATACCAGTTATAAAGAATTCTCGCGTGGCGCAAAACAATTCGTCAGGCGATGCTAACGTGAGGGCGCGCCAGGCTCGCCTCGCCAGGGACCTCAGCAGTACAAGGTACGTTAATTTTAACACTTTGACTGCCCTAATATAGTACATCGGGTCAACGTTGCGGAACAATTAATAATCACGCTGACACAGTAGTTTTTCGCACTGGTACTGAAATAAATAAAACTTACTTTTGACCACGCTAACCAACATTTATTGCCTTGACAAGCGTACCCTTAGCTTTAAATATATTATAGTAAGTAGTTAATTTTTCAAATAAGGGGAAAGGAAGGATTTATATACCATTTGTCCCATTATTTAACATTGTTGTTTTTAATTTACACATGGATCGTTCCTGTCTCCTTGTTTACTAAAAACATTCCATCATATTTATTTCCTTCCTTTCCCTTCCCGTAGAAATACACAAGAATCCCAAAAATCCCAAATCCAACAAAGCTGCACTGACCCTGATATACCAAAACCTGTAAATCAGAACAAACTCAAGATGAAACTTAATAAAAAGAAACAACAGCAACTAAAGAAATTAGAAGATATTGCAAAAAAATGTAGTGAACGAAGTCAAAAGATTGTTGAAGAACAGAAATGTAATAAAAAAAATGTTAATAAAAAAGAGCATACACAGAAGAGTCAAATACCCATTCCTAAGATAGTGAAGAATAAAACCACAAAAGAAATCCTCCAAGTGAATACATGTACTAATGAGACAGATTCAGTAAAAAGCTTCAAGGACACGTTAAAGTCTAGAAAAGTTTCAAAAACTAAGAATGATCCTGTACCTACGCAAGAAAAATGTGTAAAAGAAAAAGAAACCAAATTTAGAATGAAACAAGGAGTGATCAAACAAATAACAGATAGTGCTATTAGCCTTGATAGTTTAGACGAATGTCCTCAAAATGCTGTCGAGGACAAAAATTGTCAATCTATCGGTATCAATACAGAACTGTTATGTCCGTGTGTACCTTGTGTTATACATATTACACCAGATCAGAAACCAATAACTAAAAATAAGATAAAGGCTAATGTAAAAGCTTCTGATAATACTAAAAAACAAATCGATCAGTCCAATATAACGGTTGAACTGCTATACCGAAATCCAAAAATGGTTAGTTCGTGTGATATACAAGTGAAGGAAATTTACGAGATATCTTCAGAAAATTTTAAAAGTGAAATAAATAATGGTTTACAAAAAGTACTTCCATTTCATGATCAAAAAGACAACGAACCTTCAAATGAAATATTCGAAAAATCCAAAACACCTGATTTTAAACACAAACTTGGCACAGAAACCCTTCAAACATTGTTCGATAAAAAGAGTGATGAGGACGAATACAATTTATCAGGTGAAAAACTAGAAGATACTTATGAACACGACCTTAGTGAAGAAAATTTTGACGATTCTGTAGAAAAAGAATGTACACGTCACTATAGTGATGGGGATGATAATATTAACGTTGAGCTGGGCTGCAGATATGGAAGTGGTGACACCTACACGAAATTTTCAGAAAACCCCACAGATCTAGAAGAATTTTTGGCATTGACAGATGATATGTTAATCAATAATGAAAACAATGAAAAATTACAAATGGATAATGAGGTGGATAATTTACATACTCCTCGAACTAATTCAATTGAAGCTTTAAATAATAATGAAGTAAACGAAAGTAACAAAGATACATCAATACCAGCAAAACATATGTTTTCAGATACTTTAAATGAACTAAAATGTAATTTTAAAGATTTAATGATTAACGCTTCTAAAAATATGAAAAATGATGTCATTATATCCGCTAACACCGAGCAAAACAGAAAAGTGAGTGATATGGAACATATAATCGTGTATGAAACAAAACGTAATGAACAAAAACAGGAAAAAAAGTATGAAGTAAAAGAAGAAACAGTATTTAAATTACCGTGTATTACTGACAATAATAAAAGTAACAAAACTGTCAACAAAGATTGTCAAAGCAGAAAGAAACTAGTCAGTCAAAAAACAGCTAGCAAATACAAACTTTTAAGTCAACAAAATAGGACAAACAGGGAATATCTAACTTTTACTGTCGAAGAGAACAAAGACGAATCAGATGTTCAGTCTATATCGTCTGAAGCGCCGCCATTGAAACTGCCAAGAATCGAATCCAATCGTAAAAGGTTTAATGGTCATATTTATATCCTTCATCCCATTTCACCAACTTTATTTATTTCTAATATACAATATATAAGATTTAATTATAAGCAAAACACAAACAAAAGTATCATGTATCTGTAACATGTATATAGAATACCATTGTGTAAAAGTTAATGCGGGTGTTTTGCTTATAATCTTGTAAAAATGCCACGTTCTCTATTATGCATATTTATATATTCCAGATTGGACGATAATTACGATCCGTTTATTTCTGCGGCTAAGCAAATGAAGGAACTTATGTCATCTGATACCAATTTACCTAAAAAAACACAAAACTCCTCTAAAGATCCCAATAGAACCCTTCCTATCCTAAAAACCACTAAAGACAAAACGCCCCCAAAATCGTACAATAACACAAAAATGATCAAAGATTCAATTAATAAAACATATCAGAAAACTCCAACATTACAGCGAATGAAATCCTTTGGTAGTACCAATAATGATAATACCAATAACTCTTTTGGTGGTAGGTGCAGTTCATTTAGAATTAATAGAAATGATAAAAAGTCTAGTCAAAAACTAAATACAACATTTACAAAATCCAGTAAAGAAAATATTAGTTCAGTGGAGAAAAATTATTTTACTCGCAACAGCACGTTAAACAAATCGTTTTCTAGCTATAGTAGCTCTACCTATAGCACACCAAAACCAAAAGAGAAAATTCCAAAAATCGCTACATCCATGTATCATGGATTTCAACGAACTACCATAAAACAACCACTTAAACTCGATAAAATAAAAAAAGATGACGAAAAAAATGAATTTGTAAATCTAGATTCTATTCTCGCATTCGACAATATTTCATTAGCCGACAGTAATTACATTGACCCTAGACTTATTAATGAAAATGATAACTTGCCTATCAATGTTAATACAATCTTAAATAATCCAGACATAATAAGCAGTATGGAGTCATTACTCACTACCGAGAATTTACCAGCTAAATTTGACTCTTTTAGTACATGCAATGGAAATAATAAATCAAATAACCCATCTTATATCAAAAACGAGAACAATAATAATCTCAATGGTAATAAAGCTTCTCCGAAAATTAATGATTTAGGTTCACAATATGATAAAATTTTATCTTCCTTAGAACAAAGTATAACATCAAAAACGTCAGTTCGTGACGACGATTCTTTGTGTGAAGATTTTGATCTAGAAGAGTTCATGACTTCTTTTGACGAAGAAGTTCATAAACAAAGATCGGAGCACAAGCGAACTTGCAGCTCTACCACTAGGGTAGTGAAGCAATGTGAAATTTCCGATAACAAATCCTTTGAAACACATACAATTAATTCGCCTAAAATAGAAAGTAATAGAAATGGTATGATTCCAGTAAATAAATCAACATCTCTCATTTTTAGCAGTAACAATATTGCGGGCGATAAGTTATTTCCCTCTTCCGTCAAACGTTCCACATCCCTCCTTGATTCCCTCCAAAAGAAGAACGTTCAGAAGTTAGAAAGTGCCAAAAGTCGTCATAAAAATGATCAATTAGAAGAAGACCTCATGAAATCTCTGAAAGATTTTGATAAATTCTACGAGAACGAAAGAACCGAAAATTGTCAGTTGAACAAGGATGTTACTGACAGCAATAAAAACGTATTAAATGGTGCAACGAAGAAAGATTCACACAAGAAGTCAGAACATAGAAAGACAGATAATTCCTCAAATGGAAATTACACTCCCAATGGAAAAGCGAGTAATGATTCCGCTTATAGCAGGTTAGTCAGGTAATCAGTTATTTTTGTACAGGTTACTAAAATTGAAATTTATTTAACGTTAAAATATTTTCACTTTGGAAATACTGTCCTCGTAGGTTTGTAGTCACGTAAAGTAAATAACGAATTAATTTTTGTCCAATTCCTTTTATTCCATTATAAAAGCGAACTCAGAAGATAATATTATCTCGATATTTTGTTAAATTCATCCAGTTATTAACTTTTTTATTACTACTTAACATTTATACTATTTCGATTATTGCACTATTAGTTAAATACAATAGTTGGTTTTAGTCAAATGAGTTGCTTTTCATTTTAGCCTTAACAGAATATCTCCGTCAAAGCTGTCTGTATGCAATGCTAAGGAGCTGAATGGTGTGGAATCCCTGGAAAGGATTCCTGCTGCATCAGATACAAATAGTAGTCAAAAGGACGATGCACGTTCTGAATCCAGTGAAGAGTTCTTAGCGATGGAGCGCTCTGCGGAGTTAGACGAACCGTTGTCCGTTGGCAACGCTCAAACACCATACAAGGACTTAAAATTAAGTGGAAATCCAGTAAATGGTAAGCAACACAATGTTATATTTTTTATTGTTTGTTTTGATGCAAATCAAAATATCTTATCCTAAATCAAAATTACTAATCGTTGATCTCGGTGTGCCATAAAAAGGAGGGTACCTTCAGTAGTATCGCGTGCATGGAGTTGGAAGTGTACTCTTGATTTACGAAATTATTGTTTTTTTCTACAATTAACGCGCTAATAAGGATAGTTTTTTGAAGGACTTTACATAAAACAATAGTAAATACGTTCGTGATAAACGTGACCTCCAATGTTTGCGTCAACTCCAAATTTATTTATCAATTTTTAAGCAAAATTTCGAGAGAATATTATGGCAATTATCTTCTTCGACGCTTAAAAAAGCCTGTTTTAGGAAGTGGTAGTAAGGCTAGTTTAATTTAAAACTACTTTTCGTAGACAAACGTGGTAGTTCTCGCGCGTCGTCGCGCCGTAGCCCCACGTGGCAGTCGCGCGCGGCGAGCTCGAGCGGCTCGGAGACGTCGCTGCACCGGCCGCGCCGCGACTCGGGCGCCGCGCCGCGCCTCTCGCGCTTCTGCCACGAGTGCGGCAACAAGTTCCCCGTCGACACTGCCAAGTTTTGCATCGAGTGCGGCGTCAAAAGACTCGTTGTGTAACCCCTAGGGGAGACTGCCGATTTTATCACGCCGCTATACGCTATGCCAATGTACAGTACGCATATTATAACTCCGTCGCTCTGTTAGTCAAGACCGATCAATCTTTAAATCATAAAGACTAATCAGTATATTGTTATCTCGCTTTCATTAGTTACGGTTAAGCAACCCTTTGATCCCTAAACATAGCGTTTTATTTTAAACAAAAAAGCTTGAAAGTGTTTACACGTGGCTTACAGTCAGCATAGAAAATTATTACCTCACAGAAAACAATGTAATATTGATATTTATCAATTAAGGTTTATTTAAACCTTTTTGCTTCAACTATCGTGAGTTTCTAAGCGAATAAGAAGTAAACGATAAACAGGGACCGCTACGTATACGTGCGTAATACTATTTAAGTCATAATAATTGACTATTATGCTCCCGGTTATAGTGTCTTTCCCTGCACTCTATGATATTGTAGTCTTCAAAAAAGGTTGCCTTCTTCTAAGCCGAGGATACATTAGCGACTCTTGTAAATATCTCCAGGTAACGGTGACGGCTTTCTTTGAGCCAGTCTGCTATTTCGTTGGGCCAATTTATAATAATAAAATTCAGAGTCGCACAGTTATAATATGCGTAATGTAATGTGTCCATGTGACGTTGACACTAAGGGCGGCTTAGTAGCGGATTTAGAGCTTCGAGCCTCCCCACTGTGACAAGTTTGTGTGCGTTATCTAGTCTAATATTTTTGTCGAGATCTTTGCACCGTAAGTGCATAATGCGTGCAAAGAAAAATCTGCATTTTAACTCTGACCAATTATATTAATTATAAAATGATTGATAAAATAGTGTTCAAAAGACATATGCTCCATAATTATTGTTGAAGTAATGTTTGTATGGTTGACTAAAATTTTTAATGATGGTGTGGTGAGTCAACTAAGAATTTAGTTGTGTTAATATGCTTCCAAT
Organism: Phocides pigmalion okeechobee; assembly: GCA_018251015.1. Classification (NCBI taxonomy): domain Eukaryota; kingdom Metazoa; phylum Arthropoda; class Insecta; order Lepidoptera; family Hesperiidae; genus Phocides; species Phocides pigmalion. The sequence goes on from DWON01001841.1 coordinate 6,308, forward strand.
ATACTTTGGTATGACAGATGTATGAATAATGAACAAGTTATAATGAATAAATTGTTTGACCAAAAATGTTTGCGCACAAATAATCTTTTGAATGCTACTTATTTTAAGAAGTTTAAATATTTTCTTCTTACAATTTTGCGTTGCTTAGTTTTGTATAATATAATATACTTTTAAATAAATAATATATTTCATTTAACAAAATGTTACCAAATTTTTGTAACTATTTAAGCTAATTTATGAACTGTGCCTTTTTATGAAGTATTGTTCGGCTCTTTATGTAGACCTTGTTTCGTTCAGGGCTTTTTCTGACGCATTGCTTGGTATTGGTTGTGTAGGCAGCTTTGGAAATTCAAGTATCTGTGATATGTCAAGAACTCAATTGAGCAACACACGATAGAATCTGAAATAATATTAAGTGCCAACTTTTCTTTGAATTTTGAATGGACTTTTATGAATGTATGTTTATTTTTAATTTTTGTTTTGCACTTGTTAGAGCGAATATTTGTTTCCTTTTATAATAACACTTTAGTTGCACTTCCAGGTACATTTATCTGATTAATATTTTTCGTCTACAACATAGGTAGCCATTTTAACAAGACTGATTTGATTTTCAATATACTGATGTATGGTCCTAACCTACTGTTATATTGTTTTAATAACTATCATATAATAAATTAACATTTTGATAAAAAAATGTTTTATTTTACCATAACAAGACTATATAAAATTAGTACTTAACATTTATGCATTCATTAATAATATTATAAGCTTAAAGGTAAAATTAAATGTTATTATATACACACAATCTATAATAATTCGAGTCACGGATCAGATAAAAAAAATGACAGAACCCTAGTTATTTCCACATTATTTGACGTCATATCTCCTACACTATTCAACCAACGTAGCCCAGTTTTTACAATGCCAGTCTGTTTTATTAAGAGGTTTCATTGTCAATGGACAGAGTCTAATAAATTGTTATAGTAGATTAAATTATATAACTGTATCTAAGAATATGTTTCTATGTGCCAATGACACTTATAACAGGGAATCTTCTTATAGAACTGCAGTTTGATCATTTGCTCTTGCTAATAGCTTCATGACAAGTGTAACAATAAATATGATAATAATTAATGCTTTAAAGCCTAAAAGTGCTTCTGTATGCCTTCCTAGGTGGTATGCCACCTCGAACCCTGAGCCTTCTTAGAGCCTCCCGAAGGTGCTTGGGTTGCAGTGGTCCGGCTTCACCAGATTTCTCCAGAACTTCCAAAGCTAAAAGAAAATCATGACTATTTTACTATTTACATACTTGTGCCTTACTATAAATATCTGACCTACATCATTACCTAACTAACAACATCAGTACTGGCAACATGTCTGTAAATTATTATACTCCTGTTCAAGTCGGTAAGTAATCTGCTGCCATTGTAAAAAATTTGCATGACACTAAATTGAAACATTTTTAAAATTAAACAGCAGAGAATTTTAATGTGATTCTTTACATTCAATATTGTACAAATAAATATGAACTTAGAAAGCAAAACATTTTAAAATCACATTGACATTAATATAACATTCCTATGTTGATACATACCCTCTTCTACGACCTCCCCAACAAACACTTTAGCAATACCAGACATTGCTATAACCACATTCTGGCCAACAGAACAACCAGTAATGGTTTGCATCAACCTCTTGACAGCTGCTTTGGGAAACGCAGCTCGTCGATACATTTCATATCTGTCCAGCTGTTCCTCTGTAAAGTTGGATACTAACACTCTGAAAAATCATACTTAATATTAAAAATTAAATAGTACATAAAACATGTTATTACATTTGGTTTCATTTATGTTTATTAATTTTATTTATTTTAATAGAAGCAATATGCAAGGTGCCAATTTTTATAAAAAACAATTCATAAAGTTGAAGTTAAAATATCAGTTTAGGAATTAAATAATATTTCATTCAAAAGAACGGACATTTACCAGTATACCTTATATAATCTCATTATCTTTAAAAAAGGAAGTGGATTTAAAAAAGCTTTTTTGTAACTCCTGTGGTTATAGATTTGTCATAGCAGTCCATGGCCAGATAACTAAATAAATTTCATGATAGATACTATACATGGTAATTAAATACAAGTAAAAAAGTAATATTGATACAAACTGCATCTTTTCACGCTCCTCTTCCTCTAATTCTTTTTTGCTCTTTTTTTCTCTTTCTCTTTCACTCAAAAGTGCTTCTTCTGCAGTCTGTTCATTGTTATTTATGGACTCACTTTGTTGGAAATCATTCATATTTGGTTCACAGTTCACAGTGTGGTCTATTGTGTTATCTAGCTCACTGTAACTGTCATCAATGGTTTCTTTCTCCTCAATTGTCTGTGTTTGGTCAAATGAATAATCATTAATGTAATTATCATAATGATCATTAACATCGAGAGAGTCAGATTGTGTGCTTATGAAATTGTCAGAACTCTCCGTATATATGCTACCCAGTTCATCTCTGTGTGAGCTTTCTATGTTATGTAAACTGTCAGCATATGTTTCAATGACTTCACTTTGCACGTTTGGATCTTGAATACTCTCTCCATAGTTGACCAATGTTGTATCTGAAAAGCAATGACATCCACCAATTATGATATAATTATTTCATTGTTCATAAAAATACTAGTAAAACTTCTACAAGGATAATAAATTAGAACAATATATCGATTAGCATCTTAACTTTCTACTCTCATAGGTCCCACATTAGAATATTTTGTGGAGTCTGAGGATACACATAAAACAACTACACAAATATCCAGATCCAAAACAGAAATCTAAATTCATCATTTACATATCTGCATGACCAGGATTCAAGCCCAGTAAGTACCCTCAGATTCTCAGCTCATTATTTCAACCACTAACTAGAGCATTAATAATGTAAATTGTGTTATATAACAGGTACTCACAATTGCTTATATTTTGAATCAGTGCCACGACTCAAGAACACTGCCAAACTTGTTTCACCATGACCACACGCCATATAAATGATTAGAAATCTTAGGTATTAAAAATGTTAATTGTGAGTACCCATTATCACTATTTATCATAAAATGTATACATTCCATGATGATATTAATCAAATAATGTAAATATTAAATAAAAATTGTCATTGGTTGCTAATTGATAACTAACATTCAGGTTCATCTTTTAACAATTTCTCCTCAGCTTCCAATGATATTTCTTGAGAGTCTTCTTCATTAGAATCACTGTTGTCTAACACATGTACTAGTTCATTCTCTGAAATAAAAATATACATAAAATAAATAATAGTATAAGATAATAGTAAATTAAACCAACACAAGCACATAAAATTCAGAACAGAAATCTTTCATCCTATATTCTTTCTGGCAAACCATATTGGTGCAATACAACTAGGAACCATACTGGTACTACTCACACAGATGTTCACACTATGAGATTTTTTATGTACGAGCAGTAAACGAGCATGCAAACCACCTGATGTTATGTAGCCCATAGACATTCATATGCAACCACAAACACATCTGAAATCCTATCTGAGCTCGAATGCAGACACATTGCTACTCTTGATGACTATGATGTTCACCTTGCAACTGCACCTCTCCAACCAAAACTCAAGTAATGCTTTACGGCGGATTATAAGGCTGGCGGTGGTACTTCCCCAGTCGAACTAGTTTTCCCACCTTCAAAATTACAAAGCTTATTTAACATTTCAACTGTGGCACTCAGATATTACATAAAGTCAACTAAAGCCGTTTTCTATAGACTGAAGATGCACCAACAATTCACAAGAATGTTACATTTTTTGGCATCCGAGTGGCATCAACTACTACTACCCAGATGTAGTATCTGCCCTCAGTCTTCTGTTTACCTGTAATACAAACAGATTAGTATGAACAAGACAAGCCGCATACACGTTATACCAATTAAAACACAACAGTTATGTTTCCCATAGTGAAAATGTAAACTAAATAACTATAAAAGTAGTAGTACACTATGTATCCCATAATTATTTCTTACAAAAAATAGGTATAATGAATTTGTTCAAGTTGAAGTTTATGTAAGGCCCCTGTTCAATTTCAGGTTGCTTAGAATAAAATATGCTGGAATACATATCTAGGATAACATATGAAATGTCTTTAGATAGTATTAAATGTATTTCAATAATTGCCAACCTCTTAATCTTTCTGCTTCAGACAAGCTGTCGCTGCTCAAGTTATCTGCCATTTAGTAGTATTAATCTACAGCCTTTTATATTATTAATTTATAAAATCAACATTTAACTCTGATATGTTAAATTTATCTCCTTTTCACAAAATTGCGAAACAATATTTGTATTTATTTTTACGCTTTTTTCACTGTCAAATGTCATCAACAGAGTTGCTATTTAAATTTTCAAAAAAGTGTTAATTTTATTGTGCTTGAAATAAAATTAAAATTCAATATCAAATATATAACTATATCCATTCATCTTCATTTTCATCTGAATGTTATGAGAACAAATAAATTATACAATCTAATATGGCAAAAAAGCACTAACGACTGCAAGCGACGAATTAGGATTCTATAACATAATAAACGGTTCAAGCTAATTAAAAAAATATATATAAGTTTAACCACTCTCTTTTAATTAGTTTCAAGATTTTCATCATGGTATATATCAGAATAAATTATTACTCTCTTTTCTACACATTATATTATATATGAAAAACAAAAAATATATATACTCGACTAAAAAATTGTACTATCTTTGCTAAAAGACAAAATATAACACTTGATATGGCTGATAATTTCTGTGGTGTCAAACTGATCTGAAGGTGTCTTGAACTGTCACTTTTGTCATTTTGTCAAAGATACAGTGGATGTGTGGTTGTTGATTTGGTAATTTTTTTAAAAGCGACAAAATTTGTACTCAGGGTGCGGACAGAGAGTTCCATCATGAGTGCAATTATGAAGGCAGCATTTTCTCGAAGCCATGCATCATTGGTTAGTTATGGAAAATTTATAGTGCAAATATTTAATATTATGTAATCCAAAAATGTTTTCGCTGTACCGACTACCGCTCCGAACTTGCGCATTGATTGTGAAATATTTTTTCCTTTTTTTAATTTCATTACCTACTTTTAAAGATAAGGAAGTTCTTATTGTGTTCAGTTTTTTTATCCTTTCATGAACGGCCACGTTTATTGCAACGTAGCTTTCACAAAACGAGTTCGATATTATAATTGCGTACCGATAAATTTCCTTATATAGCGATAGGTACATTTTAATTATGAATCTTTTTTTAACGCAACAAAGGTATTATATAAATCAATTTCTTTCTGTAATAACTCTTTACATTCATAAATTTTTATATACGAAGCTTTTTATTGTAGGCTTCGGGGTTATACAGAAATCTGCACCTGTCCGTCGGCGGTGCCAGGCCAGCCAAAGAGTCGGCTAATACAAATGCGACGAAGGCCTACACGGTGATTGACCACCAGCATGACGCCCTGGTCATCGGAGCCGGCGGAGCTGGTTTGCGCGCTGCTTTCGGCCTAGTCCAGGAGGGCTTCAAGACCGCTGTGGTAACCAAGCTATTCCCGACGAGATCCCACACTGTTGCTGCTCAAGGTGGCATCAATGCCGCTTTGGGTATGTCTATACTTTTTCTTATAAGCTGATGCATGTTTTCTATCTTGTCTTGTGTTATTGTTGTAACAATGTATGTGCTGTCATTTTCGAATTATATGCTTAAATAAATTCAAAAAATATAGTACTCAAACAGGACTTCTATTCTTTTTGGATTTTTTTATAAATATTCATGAATGCTAAATACTTCTTTACTTTCATTATATACAAAAACTCATCACATTAAGCAATTATATGGTATTCAATTTTATGTAAATGAAGCAGTTTAGTTTAGAATGAACAGTTTATATTTTTTAATGATTATAGTTTTCTTTATATAACTTAATGAAAATGTGGAGTATATCTTGTAGCTTTGTAAATATATAATAATGCATAATTATACAGTTTCTTGATAAACTTAGCATTAAGATAAACTTTGACTATGATAGGTATATGTCATAGTAATCAATGTCACATTGAAATTCTTACTGTTTAAATATTTTTTAGGGCTAATTAAATTTATTTCAGATACCATTTTGGAGGTCTACTTAAACTCATGTTATAGGTTAAACATCATGTTTATTGAAAATGTTGGCTTAAATAAAAATTACTAATGTATAGTGTTATAATTTTTTGTTTATACTTTATCAATAATATTGTAGAGTTATGTCATGTATGGTAATAACAGAGCCATTTTGTTAATGACATCAAATGACAATATAGTCAAATTGATTATGGAAATCAAGGTTGTAAATTGGTCTTTTCAGGTAACATGGAAGAAGATAGCTGGCTATGGCACATGTATGACACTGTTAAGGGATCTGATTGGCTTGGAGACCAGGTAAGTTAGGATCTAGGAACCAGTCATCAAAACAGTTATTTGATAATCAGATTGACAACACAAAACATGTGTCATGTAAATATTTTAGTCCACTCTGTTACTATGTTGGTGGAAATCAACTTGTTACTGTCTTATTGTTGGATACAGGTAGATACGATCAATCAAATCCAAAGAAAACCACAGTTTGTTGATTCAACATTCTGATGCTGAAGTAATCTCCAGGAATATGGGTTAAAATATAAATGAACATAGGCTAGTCTCGGTTAGTTCAGTTACTTAAAGCAATTACTTTTTTCAATGTTACCCTTGACTATCAGAGCCTAATTTGATTTTGCTGAAAAGATCCATGTAGTAATTAGCAATGATTTAAGATGTAAGTATGCCACGTCATAATAAAATCGTATCGAAATTTTGACGTATAAGCTAAGAAACCTATACTATTTTAGATATTACGTATGTTAGACCTTCAAAGGCTTAGAAATATGATTATCAGTATCAAATTTCTAAAAGAAAAAACTCTTGAGTATGCTGAATTATTCATTTACAAAGTGTAAGAATATTTCAAAGAATTGAAACAAAATCTAACGAAAATTAAATAAAAACTGTAACTTTTTGTTTTCTTTTGTCACTTTTTTTAGAATATATAATCATATCTTCATTTTTAATTGACTATACGGTTTTAAACGAATATCATTGCCGAATTTATACATTTAACGATGTAACGGGTACTCACAATTAACGCTTTTTAATTGCCGATATTTCGAACCAGTCGCATGGCTCGTGGTCACGGCTAAACTGCAATTTAGTTTATTATGCAGTGCAATTATATCCATATTGATCTGACACGCAAAAGAATCTTAATCTAATGATTAATTTAGATTTCAATTCAGGGTCTGAGCGTTACTTTTTATATGTACCCATGATACGATATCAGGGAATCCTATTATATGTAGAAAATGTATATGAAAAAGTGTTCTAATGTATGTCGATGTTTAATAGAAACGAAAAATACAATTAGTATCACCATAACTAAATGCAATATCTTTGTCTCAGGCGTATATCTACGTGAGAACTTGTTGAAATAAAATTGGTTGTATTGTTGAAATAACAATATAAGGAGCACACTGAAAAATCACATTCAAGTGGTATCTTAAGATTGGTGTTTAGGTCAGGCTTAGAATGGCTTTACGCCTCTACAGATAGTTGAGTGCGTACCACTGTTTGCGAAAATCAAATCGTCGCGAGCATTCGGAAGATAAGATTGCAGGCATAATATATCAGTAATATAATTCGATTCAATCCTTACAATCTTGTATGCTTATCTGTGGAATAATACATTCTCTTGATCTCTTGATATTGGCTTATCCATGACTTACCAAACTATAGCTATATTTAGGCTATAAAATAAAATAAAATATCTCTTGTCTTTCAAAATATCGTAAATACATAAAACATGTTTGTTATTATTTGCATTTCATTAACAAGATAATTATTCTGGTCTGATGTATTTCGACTCATTAATTCACAATTGTAACTAACATAACTTTATTTAATTTCGCCTACAACTACTCAAAGCGTGCCATTAGGTTATTTTTACCTGATAAGTGTATTTTACTATATATTTACACAAAATGTGCAACAAATGTGTTATTTGAATCTAAAAATATTATATTTAATATTTGCGTTTATATTTTTTCATACAATCCTAGAATATGCAAAGTTGAATCTGGTTTGTAGCCGACTATTACATCTTTTGCATACAATAAATTCTATTCAACATCGTACCCATACTTATTATGATAACCATATAATTCGTGTAATCAAAGAAATTACAGGTAACGTATGTACGTACATGTACAATGTAACGTATTATTCATCGAACTCATTTCTGATATGTCTTAATTTGATTCCATAGAATTGATAATTCCGCAATATTTTCCAATTCGGCCATTAAGCCTTACAGTCTTTTCTTTACAAAGCTAGTTTCCTTCCACAGTGAGAAGGATTAAATGCGTGTAACGAAATTCTCACGCCTTTAAGAGTATTAAAAACAAGTTTTATTTCTTCAAGTTATCAAGTCATGACAATTAGGTTCTAATGACATCATCAATAACAATGACATATTTTACTATACAACGGGTATTCATGATTAAGGTTTTTTAAATGACGATATTTCGGACCAATTCCGTGGCTCGTTATCACGGCTAAACTGCCGCTCATATAGCTGCCGGAATTAAAAAATGCTAATCTTGAGTAACATTTATATATTAAAATGTATTAATTACACGATGAAAAATGTATTAATTACAAATACTCAACTCGAAAAGTCGTCATCATCATCATCAATCAAATTGACATGATTGGAAATGTCAGATAATCAGCTTTAATCGTATTAGGACGCCATCCACTACATGACGCGGGAGGCGCCTCACGCGGTCATCGAACTGGACAACTATGGTATGCCTTTCTCAAGAACCCCTGAGGGCAAGATTTACCAGCGTGCCTTCGGAGGGCAGTCGCTCAAGTTCGGCAAGGGAGGGCAGGCGCACAGATGCTGCGCTGTCGCTGATAGGTAAGTGTTCTCTGATACCATCAGTAAATTGTGTTGTACGTACAAATCTGTATAGATTACGGGCGAACAAGTGCTGTTTACATCGGCGCTATAAAACTGAATTCGGACATTACGTCTGTATATTCGTGGATATTACTCTGATGGTAAAAAAGAAAATATTTGTGTGAATTGTCGGCGCATCTCCAGTCTATAAAGAAGAGTTCCAGTTTAGTGTCGCCTCCCGCAATGCTCACTCGATCTATATATAAACGTCACAGTCAACGTGTTAAAAGATTGTAGAACTAGCAAAAATGGCGTAGCAAGACCGCTTTCAAGATGCGCCGTAAAGCAGCTTGTGTGTTTTTGCTTTGGTTTTGGAGAGTTGCGATTGCCGGCTAGACTTAAAACGAAGCGACATAAAAACGGGCTAGACTTAGAAACGGGGCTTAGTCGTCAAGAATATCAATTTGTTTACATACAAGCTCAGTTAAAACTTCAATCCTATTTGAGGTTTATATACATATTTATGCTAAAAATTAACATCTGTTGGCCTCAATCCCCTCTTGCTAACTATTCTCTGATAAATAAATGGCAAAAAAACATCGTTATATTCGTAAGTCGCGGTCGCTTTATCCGTATGTAGACTGCTAGAACTTCATAGATTCTTTTTTAAGGTACAAGTACATGTATCGCTATACAGTGACTAAGCTCAAATAAGAAAGTAATATTGAGTAGGGAGTGCACTACATATATATATAAATATAATTGAATAGGTCTTCAAAATTGGTATGGAGGATTAAGGATATCGTTACAAACATGAAATAAACATCCTCTTAAAAGGTTATCCTCTTAAGCTTTGAAAACCTATAAAATAGAACTTAAAAAACATAAATGTGGTAAAGCATTTATAACAACGGAACGAGACTTAAATATCTTAGATTATATGCAGTACCGTCTTTGCGATAAGCATCCACCGCCCCCAATGCGGGCTCCAAATTCCGTATTCACTTACCGTTAATATATATAACACATTTAAATGTAGATCGTTAATCAAATCAGTTTTTATTTAAGCAATTATCATTTCAATAATAAAAAAATAAGTTCATTGTAAAAATAAAAGAAAACACTAATCGTTTTTTTTAATATATTTTTTTCCAACCGATCCTGGAATTAAAGACAACGCTGATTTTATGTAAAAAAAGTCCTTTCTGTCTTTTCTTTGGCATCTAAATAGTCCTTTGTCCTCGCAAAATTTGTTTACACTAGAACTAGACGATAATTAATTTCGTATTCAAAACAAATATAATAATGTAATTATATGTACCGCGAGTACTTTATGCGGTTTGATCCCATGATATCCACGTGAGTACCTTGACTAGACGAACATAGACTGAGCGTTATTTACCTAGAATTCTTGTTATCTGCAGGTTATCTATTCACTTATAAGTAAATGGAGCCATTAACAGTAATGACGTTCAAATTGTGTACAAAATATTTTCTACACCATCTGATCTATATTTTATCTTTAAAGTATCTGTAGCTTAACCCGATGTTTTTGCCTTTAGATACAGCTCTCGATACCGATCTACAAAAATTATAACAATATATGTTATGAATCATTTTTTTAACTAACTACAAAAAGAAAATTCTTAACTCGGCTGACTTATTTCATTATGAGCTATACTGCGGTTTCAAAGAATCCAAGTTTTTTCACGATTTAATTCGTCGTTAAATACTAATAAATAAGCAATAAATGTCGACCTAAGTACAAAGAATGAAAATGTGTGTCCAAATTTTTTTTAGACCAGACCACTGCGCTGTCACTGCCTTAATTACAAAAACAAAAAAAAAACTTTTTTTTATTTAAATATAGTTTTAATAACGTTTATACTTCAACAGAACCGGTCACTCTCTGCTCCACACACTTTACGGTCAGTCCCTGCGTTACGACTGTGAATACTTCATTGAGTACTTCGCTTTGGACCTTCTGATGGAAGACGGTGTGTGCAAAGGATGCATTGCACTCAATCTCGAAGATGGGACATTGCACAGGTAATATTTACTTGCATTGCTTTTTTAAAACGTTAACAATGAACTCTCATACGTTAATTTGATTTCTTCTTTTATCTTCATCAATAATGATCGATTTGTTCTAAACTAGCGACTCGGCTCAGCTTCGGATAATAATGCTTATATTTACTTACATTATTTACCAGTCATTACCTATTTACAAAAACTAATAATTAGTTAATCTATTTGAACAACGACTGAACTATTATATTGAATGTAACTATTTAACTTCTCGTCCAATTTATAAAAAAATCTTAACTTATGCACCAAAACCATCCTCAGGATTCACCTGTTGTTGATAACTGAGAAAATCCGTCCAGTACTTTTTTGGTTTATCATGAACAGACAGACAGACAGGCAGACGCGACGGGTGACACTTAGAGATGTATTCATATTTCCATATCATACATACCATCATATACTACAAGAATCCCGCAAAGGCTATTGGATAAAATTTGCAAGTTATAAAAGCAACCAAATAACAGTAACGGCTATTTGGCATACCTAAATAAACCATAAATCACTCATGTATGCGCTATGCGCTGAAAATGGGTGTGTTCTTGTTAGCACTACTACACCGGTTGACTAATAGCGCGACTTCGTGAGAATATTCTAAATGAAATACCCACGCCGCATCACTATGAGAACAAATATGTATTTCAAATTATTATATATAGGAGGAAATCAGGATATATCGCATGCTTAAAAGAACACTGACCCATTAGTAAATAGGTCAGAATTGAGTTACATACAGATACAGGCTTCTGTTAGCGCCATCTGTTTACCGTTCGAAAACTAAAATTACGCATTACTACCGCCCCAGTTATATGTATATCAGTTTTAATTTTATACATCAACAAATAGGAGTTTTTATCAAAGCTTCTTTTGCAATTTTCACTGTATTAAGCATGCAATATATGAGGATTATTATCAAATGACAACAGACAAACCCTTTACATGTATTTATTGTACCCAAATTTGCTTTTCTGTTAACAAAAAAGTGTTAAAAGCATGTTCAATTTGTCAATCATTACCAGTAGAAACCGACATTTTCAGTAACAGTTAACAATTTTTCCATAGTCGTTTGCACGAATATTTATATAAGTTTTGTACTTGTTTACCCAACTGTTTAAGAAGTACACGTTACTATTTACCTAATGCTGCTTCTAAGGAAGTTGTGTACCTATGTGATTTATTATTTCCTAAAATTATTTTTGTGATAAGCTACTCGCTAATGGCTTAAACCATAGTTGGTGGGATTTTCACATAAGATATATAGACCAAATAGATATCCTAAAATCTCAATATGACGATGATTGGATGAAAATGGTTAAGAGCACATTTAAAGTAGCTATTTGTGAAATATATTCTAAAGTTAAGTCGAGTTAACTTTTGTATGTTCATATATTTTTCGGTGAAGTCTTGCATTGCAGTATGCATAAATATTAAGCTTTATTTATCATGTGTTCTGCCACTGAATGAAGATATCGAAAAAAACAACATAACACAAGAGCCTTCTAAAATTCTCAGTGCTTCCTAACATAAATCTTCAGGAGTAGCAAGGCATGGCTTCAGATAGGTATTTATATTCATGGTCAACAGCGACCGTGAGTAGCGACATCAGTCAGAATATATGTCCACTTGCAATAAATAAGAATAATCTAATGTAAAGAAACTTCGCATTTATTTTATCGCATATTATTCCACTCATAGCGCCAACCAATATATTCTCTTTAAAATTTACTATATTTTCCAAATTAAGACATTTTGCCAAATAGTTTTCCATCCTTTTTTTGAATCAGCTCCGCCCAATACATCTCATTTGTCACTTGTATGTATGTATTATATTGATATGTGGTACGCAGGTTCCAAGCGAAGAACACGATCCTGGCGACGGGCGGCACGGGCCGCTCGTACTTCAGCTGCACGTCGGCGCACACGTGCACGGGCGACGGCACCGCCATGGCGGCGCGCGCCGGCCTCCAGAACGAGGACATGGAATTCGTGCAATTCCACCCCACTGGTAATCACTTTAAATCCTATTATTAGATCATATCAGCCTTGTTTGTCACTTTTGTTTTGGGGTATGCTAAATCTCGAAAGTTCTAAGTCCATAATTTTTGTGATTGGATAGCTTTGAACTATAAAAAAATCCATTTTTTTTGCTAAAATTTCCAAAATAGTTTTCCAACAACAGCCGTCCTTTTAACGTCAGGAAGCTATCACACAAGTGTACTGCGCTTTTAATACAAAAAAGCCTTAATTATTGTTTTAAACATTACACAAACATTTACAGAATTACTATTTCAGTATCATGCATAAGTTGCTTATATCATAGACAGTTAGACTATGTATGCTAAATTATATTATAACTGAACAATGGCCAAATATAATTGTACCTTTATGATCAATATTTTTCAAATTTCGTATTAATACAGTTTTCAGTAGACATCTTATATAATATATTACATGAGTAAAGCTAGATGTCGTTAGTAGGATATAGATAACTAAAATTTCCACTTATAAGCACCTAATATAGTGTAACGAAAAATTCCCAGTAGGTTCTCTCCTGTTATTATAGAGATCCTTCTCAACAGTACCAACGTTTAACTAATTGCAATAATCGTAGTGACTATTTGGCCCGTAGGGATCAATAAGTTTGTCCCATAAATGTCTATTACAAAGTAAATAGACTTAATATAATTTAAATGCCAGGTATCTACGGCGCGGGCTGCCTGATGACGGAGGGGTGCCGTGGCGAGGGCGGCTTCCTGGTGAACGCGAAGGGCGAGCGCTTCATGGAGCGGTACGCGCCCGTGGCGAAGGACCTCGCCAGTCGCGACGTGGTCTCCCGCGCCATGACCGTCGAAATTATGGAGGGTGAGATTATCTAAAAATCGTTTAACTTATAAACAAAATCTGCAAACTAATTGAATTTTTTATAAAAGAAATGGACCTTTTTTATGTGAGAAGAGTAGCAAACGAGCACGCAAACCACCCGATGGTAAGTAGTAGCAGCAGCTCATATACATCCATGTACAATCACAAATATGATTGAAATCCTATCTGAGCTTGAATAACATTTTAATTTGTTCACAAGTTTTCATGATAACATATTGCTTGAAAATTTTTAAACTACAGGCAACTTCAGCATCACAGATCAATTCCATTATAATAAAAGAACATTTTAATTTTGTGTTACTACTAGGTAACTGTTGAGGAAATTGCAAACCTAACACACACTTAACAGTGAAAAGCACATGCTTCTTTTAATAAAGCCGCATAACCATATTTTTTACACAGATATATTTGATATATTTGGATTACCTGAGTACCAGACACATTTTCATCGATTATATTACCATTATTATTTTACTATGTTCGGCTGTTAGAACTCTTAGGAAAAAAATATTAAATTAAATTAGCAATTAAAGTTAAGCAAACTTATATTTATAATTTAACATACAACTTTGCATATGTATATAGTAACATATGTATAATAGTGTGTACTAAAGCAACAATCTCTACTATAAAACAAAATCCCCTGTACCATCTGTCTGTCTGTTCGTGATAAACTCAAAAAGTACTGGATGGATTTTCTCAACAGATAGATTTCTCAGTTTTCAACACAACATGTAAAGTGATTCCTGAGGAAGGTTTTGGTGCATAAGTTAAGATTTTTTTTAATTGGGTGAGAAATTAAATAGTTAAGTTGAGTATAGTAATTCAATCATCGTTTGAAAGTGATGTTTCTCATTGTTAGTCTTTCAACTATATAATGACTGGATGCATGTATGAAGGATATATAATATAAGTAAATATAAACTCTATTACCCAAGCGAAGCTGGGCCAAAACAATTAAAACAGAACAATTAGATTTTGGCGGTGGGCCAGTTATGGCTATTGTAGGAAATATTTCAAACTGTCACATGACTTCCTCTTTAAGTATATATCGCTATATCATTCCTGATTCTTATTTATATCTAAAAAATAAGTACGTATACTAAGATGTCTTAACAATTGCATACGAATTATATCACAGATTATTATTCAGGTATATAAAGATATATAATATAGTCTTTCTTTTGCCACACCCTCTCCATAGCGAGGTCAAATTCAAATATTCTTTTCTTCCAACTTGCTTTCAAACCTTTGGTCCATGAGATCCGAGTGCCGAAAATTTTTCAAACAATTAGTCCTACGTTTGATCGAGGCCGCCGGTGACAAGAGGACTGGTTTATATCTCACACAGAGAAATACGATCGTTATTCAAAGCGAGAATACGGCTAGTGTTCTTGGCACTATGCGGCGTGGGCACGAACTTTATTTAGAATATTGCGAAAATGTGTTATCAAGCTATATTGTCGGGAAATTGAGCAATGAACGAAAATAATTATAGGTAACATCTTCCAAAACAACACCGTTGAATTTACTTATGTCTGTACAAATATAGTAATGTATATTACTTCGCGTGATAAATGCCATTGAATTTGATAGCATACGACTTACTGTCTTTATATTGACGGACGGCATCAGTAACACAGATAAAGATGATATGTTGTCTCGATAGTCGTTGCTGGGGGCAAACATGCCCTGAATGATATGCTTTGCGCTTGTATACTCAAGATACAAAGATAATTTTGCTAGCTGCAATCGGTTACAAGTGAAGTGTAGATAGTGAAGTGATCTATTACCGTAGAAGCTTTGTGTCGTGTTTATGTGTGTGTGCGTGTATTTAGTTTAAAGGTGGGAGACCATAGTTCGATCGGGGAGATACCACTGCCGCCCTCCTAATCCGCCGTAAAGTATTACTTGTGTATTGCTTGGAGAGATGTGGTTGCCGGCTACTCTTTGAAGCGAGTCGACAAACTTTAGTCCTCAGGTGTAGCAACGTATCCACGTTTGAGCTCAGATAGGATTTCAGTCGTATGGTTGTACGTGGATGTCTATGGGCTGCGACTACTTAACTAACTACTCTGCGACGGAAAACAAAATGCTTTGGAACAACTCGCATTTAACCCTTTTTCTAAGGGATACACAAGTGCAGTGTATTACGCGGCGTAACGCGCTTGCGGCTTCCGCAACGCTAACTCTACGTAACATGAGCGCTGTCAAAATGTCGACTTTCTGATACCAAAGTAAGCAATGCCGTTACTATGGTGATGAAACAAGTGAAATTAGTATACATACATACATATTTACATGTGTATATATATATATTTTTTTATTATGTTGATGTAACTTGATGTTAAGTGGTTACTGGGCTGCAGCCCATGGACAAACACGTCCAATCTCAAATAGAACAGAAGTTCTATTTAAGGATGGACGCGGATGCGTTCTTACTCTTGAGGA